>BJBW01015864.1:572-34994 GCA_004320125.1 Scolopax mira
TCCTGAATCACCCCTTTGTCCTCCATGTGCTCAAGCATGGTATCTAGAAGGATCTGTTGATTACATGAAGTTGCTTGTATGCATTTAGCAAACAAAAGCAACACAGATGTTTCTTCTACAAAAGCAGTATATATCATTGTGCCAACTTACACAGCAAGAAGAACAAGGCCACTGATCTTGTTTTCTGGAGAACCTACAAGTGCCATATCACCAGTGAACTCCCTCAGTGTCCTCCCCAATGAGATATTTGCAAAAGCTGTATGCCATATGTTGTGGTCTATGTGGGTACATTTAGAAAGCAAGCACTCACAACCACGCAAAAAATAAAGCACAAATTGGTCTTTCCTGAGCCTGTGCCTATATGAATTTACCATGACTGACAGAACTAGCTTGCTGCCCTTTCAAATGCTTTTGGCGGGGAAGGGTTTGTAGCTATATATGGAGACACTAGTGAATGCTACTGTATTAGTGTAATAATACTGATTGATAGAAATATCCATTGCCTTTTGTGGACAGCCAGAGGAGTTGCCTTTGTGCAGACCAGAGCTACCTCTGTGCCCATGGAAACAGCAGTTATTGAAAAGCAAAACTGCAAAATTCTTGTGCACATTAGCAGGAACATAGAGGGAATGAGATTGTGGTTGAACTAAATCCCTTAGTTTTTTGCAGTCCTCTACTTCACTTCAGTCCTTCATTTCAGTAACTGCAGAACCAAGAACCCCATATTCAACTTAATTCTACATCTGTTCCCTTCTTTCTGCCCCCATAGCTCTGATGCACTGGCTCAAATGTTTTCCAGAGCTCCTGCTAGGTACTGTATTTCCAAATATGCTTTATGCAAGCTTTCTTTATAACCACAGAATCTTACATGTCGGCTGGTGAACTCTGGGATGGTAGACTGCCCCAACATAGGAAACTTCAGGATGTTTAGGTCTGAGAAGCAAAGCCATATCACACACAAAAAAAGATAGTGAAAATGGTTTCCATCATGGCAAGCAGTGTCACTGTTTGCTCCTGGAAAAGCAGTTCATTTTGACTGCCTTGCTTTGTTTTCATAAATGTAATCTATAGAAGTAATGATAAGCCAAGCAAGCTCAAAGGGTCCTGGCACCATCAGGCTCTTTAGAATTCATTGTAGCCGGAGAGAACATCTGTGGTCTGAAACCTTGGGAGTTTGGAATGAAAAACTATTTAACCAGCAGTGAACTATTTTTAAATGGCTGTCTTTTTTGTTAACGCTGAATAATGACAGTAAAAAGGAAAATATGGTCTCATATGGCTTCAGAAGAGACTAGGCCATTTCTCCATAATTCTTGTTTCTTCAGCTATTGCTACTTCCCTCATCCCTGAGTAAGTCTCGTTGATGACTATGACATTTCTAGCGGTCTGTGTATATTCTTGCATTGAGGTCCAAAGTCCTGAATAAGCGTTGAAATTGAGATTCAGAGCAGCTCATCATCATGCTGTCTGCCTTAAGTATGTGGCAGTGGGCAACCTTTTATTATATGCTCCACCAGGGAAAAATCAGGCATCCTCTCCCAGTGACTAACAAGAGGCAGTGAAATCTCATCACTTTCTCCTCTCCATCACCCTGCCTCAGCCCATCAGCTAATTGACAGAAGGTACCCAGTCCTGATGTACTGGGAGATTAAAGAACAACTCTGCAACAAAATAAACCCATAGGACACACATAATTTTAAAAATGACCTCAGGAGACATGTCAGTCAGCACACGATGTGGGATTTTCTCAGATAGGAATTGTGTTTACTGAATGTGTGTGTTGTTCAAACTATAAAATGTCCTCCTGCCAACCATTTGCTCAGCTGTTTCTTGCTGAAATGGAAGAAGGATGTGGATCTAGGGTTCCCTGTGTCCATAAACAGAGATTATAGATCAATATGTACAGCTATCTATCTACCTGTCTATGCTGAATGTCTCCTTTTAAATTGACACTGATTAAGTTGTGTGTGTAAAGCGGAGCAGAATTCTTCTGTGATGTTGATTACAACACACACGGTTACATATCTTATTTCCTGAGGACAATGACTTAAATGTTGTTCAAGCAGAGAGAAGCACATGAGCCTTAGTGTAGTTTAACGGCAAATCACATCTTGTTCCAAGCAATTTCTATAACAAAAAATGGAACAAAACTTGACCCTGGACTCTCAGTGTGCTGAACTCTGTGTGGGAGTTTTGCTTGCAGGAGAGCGGTGGGATCAGTCCTTTAACATGAAGGGTTTTGCAATGGTCTGCCTTTCGTGCCCTTCCCCCCAGCCAAGGGGGAGAATTTTCCTCTGGGATTATTTTTTTTCCCTCTGAAGATGAGCAGTTTGGGTTTGATGAGCTTTTAAACACCTGAAGTGGAAGTCCTCAGTAGCTTAGCAGTGAATTGTGCTGTGGCAAAGCACTGAACTGGTGTGTATGCAGCTTGCTGCTGTGCAGGAAACCAGCAAAGTGTTTTGTGTGGACAGCTTCCTTACCTGGCATTAAATTAAGTAAATTTTCTCTTATTTTGAGGATGGATGAACTGTTGCACCACTTGAGTGTGAGTGTATAGATATTTTGAGGGAACAGGTCTTTCGTGGTATGGTTGTTTCTTCCTTACATGCAAAATGATTTGTGAGACCATGGCTCTGTGTGAGGCACCAGCTTCAAGCAATACATGTTTGACTACGTTGAGTGCAGGTGAAGGGAGAGGAAAGAGTTGAAATCAATGTGTTCACAAGTGGAAGCTCAGGTGTTCACAGGCTATTACACTAAGCTTATCAGTGTGCTTGGCTTAAAACCAAATAAACACCTTGATTGCTCTGGAGTGATTCACTTCCAAAAAAACCTGACTTGTTTTTTCATTATCAAAGGTAGTAAATAGTCCTTTAGAATATCCCATTTTAAATTTGGAAATTTTGTCTGTTTAATTACCTATGTACTCATAGACTGGTAGCACAAGGCAGTTGAGAATGGTGAGAAAAAGAGGAAAAGAGGACAGGGATACCCTTATGAGGCATCTGGTTATGAGCTGTCTCTTCTGTGTAGGAACCAAGGCCTTGACTTTGGTCTAAGCAACACTACCAAATTTATAAGCAACTGAAAGGACTCTGGAAAGGAAATATATGTGATTTCATCTAAAATGACATGCTGTAGAGAGTTGAATTATTAAAATGCATGGGAATTTCTCTTTTGAGCCAAGTCAGAAGCTGCAATTCTTCTCTGGTCTGAGGCCTGGCAATAGGTCAGATTTTTGCTTTCAGCGTAAAGTAAGTACAAGAGATTACTCCACCTGCTTTCACTTGGTTTTCTGAGATGAAGACTTGTCAGGTGCCTCCTCTTTGTGGCTGCCTGTAAGTGCTGTGGTTGTGCAGGCTGCAGCCTGAGACAGCTCTACATGGCTCAGTGGGAGTGGTGCCCAGGCGCAGCTCCTACTGGAAAAGTGGTTGCAAAGTAAGCTCAGGCAATTTTCATTGGAGTTCTCAGGCCCAGAAAAACAGACTGAAACATCTCCTCTTTCTCAGACTGTGCTGACTGCTAGTGAGGAGCAAATAATGCAGAAGATGACTGGTGATGCTGCCATGATTCCTACCACAAAGTAGAAGGTACCATTATGGTAACCTTCAGGCTTTATTGTTGTGTAGAAATGCAGTTTGTCACTTAAGCTAAATCAAGCCAGACATCATCTCTTATGAAAAGATTTAAAGAAGCTGCTCAGAGATGAAGATTTATTTCCTGGGGTCTTCATCAGTTTCCTCCTACTAAGCAAGTGCTCTCTTGCAGAATGGGTCGGTGTTGGATTCCAACAGAATCATGAGGAAATGAACAAAAACCATAGGAGGGCCAAGACCACTGGCTTGTGCTCCTGGCTGGCTCACAGAGGTTTTCCCCTTATGTAAACACTCTGTCTCCCCCCCACCTACCCTGGTAATCCTCATCCCAGTTTCCTGTCAGTAAAAGGCCCATAAAATTGTGCTGGTAAACAAGGCATCCTCGAGTACTGCTTTGGTGGCCATGTGTGACTATGAGAGACTTCTTGTGTGGTCACCACGTGAAAACATACCATTTCAAAGAACTGCAAGTAAGTATAATACTTCCACTGTAACTGGAGGCTTGACAATTTACTGGAGAGCCTCACACGCAGCTCCGCAAGCTTGTTTGAAGAAATGCCGCCCCAGGCACCTCTCATCTGGCTCTTTTCTCCTCAGGAGACAATGTGTCTGAGAGATGTTGGGATGGTCTATTTAAAACTTCAGAGTAATCACAAGCTGGGTGAAGCTCTCAGCAGGTTCCCACAGAGGAGGAAGGAGTGTGAAGCGTACACAGGCACACATGAACCCTCCATGGGCAGAGCAGCCTCTGAGATGTGAGGGACCATCACAGCTTCTGGAGGCAAGGGGGGAGCGCGCCCTCAGTGCTGTGGTGTGAAGCCTGCCTAGGTGGTGCTGGGAACCTGATGCAGGTCATGACTCTTGTGCATAACTTATGCTGTATATAGAAATGTCCCTCCCTCCAAAATTAGATGTATGCTCTCAGGCAGAATGGTGTATCAGCAGGGTTTCTGTCTTTACATTTTACTTGTGAGACATAGAAAAATAATTAGAAAGAGGGAGTTTTCAAAATCTTTAAAGGTACATTTTGGCCATTTTGTATGGGGGTTTCTGGACCAAAGCTGAAGCCTTTCCTGTTACGTTGTTTTGTTCCAGAAGTGGTAATTAGCAGTCAAGATAAGTAGCTATGCAGAGATGGTGTTCTTGGATGTAAGGCACAGTGATTCCCACAGCAGCACTGCCTGCATGGTCCCTGCTGCCCAGTGCTGGAGCTGAGACTCCATTTTCATTGCATCCTTCCTAGCAAATCAGAAATAGGAAGCTGGAGGGGTTTATTCTGTAACCTGTATATAACAAAAGTTCTTCCTTCTGGCATTAAAAGGTATTTGCCTTTATTCAGCATAAAGCACTTTAGTGGGTTGCTGAATTACTACTAGCTCCCACTGGAGAGCCCATGAAATGTATTTCTTGTGAAGCAAAGTTGTAATACGCTGTAAGTTCCAAAGCACTGATGCAATATTTATGTTGTTCCACGTTTTACTGGCAGATTTAAGCATAATATTGTAGACTGGCAGGAGGCTGTTATGATCTAAACTCCTCAATTATGTCAGTGTTTAATTTTAAGTTCTGTTGCACACAGCAATGTATCCAGTTAAGTTTTTGTGGATGATTCTCCTGCTAGGAAGCAGAGCTATTGGTGGTAGTGACGTAGGCTGAAACATATAAAACTTTTTTCTCACTCAGAGTAAATCATGCATGGTTTGGGCTCTATAATCTCTGTCATTTATCCAAAAGACATGTTTTTCAGTGCAATGGCAGGTGGCATATCTCTGGTGCTGTATTATCTGTAAGTCCCAACTGAGGTCCCATTATCCTATTTAATTTGGAAGCATGTGCAAATACGGTAAAGAGGATGCAAACGTAAAAGACCTTTCCTCATGATGCCTTTGGTTTTATATCAGACTCATTTTTGATTTGCATATTGCTGGCAGAACAGATTAGCTGCTTTCCTCCAGTTCCCTTGTCTTCCCCTTGAGAAAGGTCCATCAGAACTAATGTGCCCTGCCTGAGTTAGTCCTCTCTCCTAATGGTTAATTTGTTCAGTTTTGCATTTAATGCAGGGTGGTCTCCACTTGACTTCCTCAGCACAGGGTTTTAAGACAATACTCTAAGTTTTATGGGTGATCAGCACCTATGAAACCGTTAATTTTTGTGAAGCACTCGGCCTCCACTTAAGAAAACGTCCTTAATTTGAAAAGTTGGGTATCCACCATGCTTAGCAATTAGAAGGAGTTTCATGCATAATTTTGGTTTCAAAAGTGATTTTTGTGAAAACAGTGAGGCTTGCTCATCTGAATCTTTAGGTGCTACTGAAAACCTGATGTGAGGAGTTGCCTTTTCCTGTGATAGTAGCTGTGAGAGTGATGGGTGTTTTTCATGCCCGAAGGTTATTTGTGTAGTATCTAAAATTAAGTTATTCCAAGTGGTTGGCCTCATCCTATAAACTGATAAATTCCTATAGAAGACATTTTATCTTGGTTTCCATTAATAGAGATTGCATGTAAGAGAAGTTGAGTTGTACATCTTTTTCCATTGCGCGTGATGCTCATATTAGTAGCACAGCCATAGCTTCAGTTAGAAAGTGCACTTAAGTTTTTAACTTTGAGGGCAAGTAAAATTTTTTGCCTCAATCCTTAATGCTAAGAACATCCTTGAAAACTTAATTGCATTTGTGATAATGTAAGCTCACTCCATAGAAGGCATTTTATCACTTTAGTTCACTAGAAACACAAATTTGTTCTTGGCAGTTAAGTATTGAGGCTGAAATTTATCCCAACTACTGAGGAATCATAGCTTCTCTGTATGGCCCAGAAGTCTACCTAATCATGTCTTAAGTGGGCTGTAGCACCTTTGCAAGCACCTCTCTCTCCACTGATTGCATCAGCTATTCTCCTAATTTAAGTACTTCAGTCCTTAAAGTTAAGGATGAACATAAGCCTGAGGAACGCTCAATTTTTTTTGATGAACAGAGGTAAAATGCTTACAGTCCAACCAAATACTTTTCATTCCTCTATTTGTTGCTGTGGCTGTCTGTGAATGTCTCTCTTCCTTTCTATTAATGAATACAGATGTGTAACTGCCTGCACCCATCTGTCTTTGTTCAATAAATGTGGAGGCACAGATGTTTAAATCAAATATTGATAAATACATCCTTTAATATGTAAATTTGTCTTGTGAACAAAACTATATCTGCCTGTTTTTTTTCATGGAGAGGCATTTCTGCTGTGGTCATACATTCTTTGATTGCATTGTATTCTATCTACAGTGGCACATGCATTGACACTTGAGAGTCAGAGAGGGGGAACAATTCCTGAAATATATTTGGAGATAGGAATAAAAAAGATAGAAGGAATTCTTTGTACACAATAATTATCCTTCTGTTTCAATAGCAGTTTCTTCCTCATCCAAATACCTTTTCAGCAATCAGAGACTTAATGGGTAAGGTGCACTAAAGAGATCCTAAATGGTCCCAAATAACATCTGCAGGAGTACCAGACAGGAGGGCATTAAAAGGCACACCTAGTGTGTGTACACACACACAAAAAAGTGAGTAATAATATTCCCTAGCCTTCAAAATTTGTAACACTGAACTAAGGCCCTGCTAATATGTTTGACAGGTGTTTAGTGAGGTTGTAAGACCCTAAGGTGAATCACAGTAGGGGAGACAGTAACCAAAGGGTGTGAAAAGTCATTTTTCTTGCAGAGTAGTTTGTGACCACACATGCTGTTAATACTAAGATCTTCAGGATCTGCGGTTTCAGGGGAGTTTTTTCTCTCCCCTTCATTTTCTTTTGACAAGAAGTTGTTACTCAGAAGTTGTCTACTGGAAAGGCAGGAAGGAATCAGCTTTGATATTTTCACAGGAGAAAGTTGCAACTAAGTGTGGCTTTAAAGGGGACAGCACTGTTGTATGGGTGTTCTAGAAAATTAGGTATAAAATGCATCTTACTATAGAGAAGTGTGCTAGTAAAAGCATATACATTTTTCTTTTTTACAAGTTCATAAACATGCTTTTAGTTTTCTTCAGTTTGCAAGTGTGTGTCCTGATTTGGACTGCTCAGGATGAAGAATGCAATTTGTTATCTTGAAGTACAAAATATTTACCGTCCTCCTCCTCGCTTTCCTTGGTATTTTTTTTTCCTCTGGCGGCTAGATGTAATGAATTATCAGGTCTGCAACATGCCTCCAGATTATTTTATGCCCTTCATGACATACGAAAGACTTGTCCATCCAATCTTGCTTACTGTGTGCTCCCTCCAGTGCCTCCCACCCACTGATTTGCTGCCCACTTTTCTGTGCAGGTACTGTCATCTGTGAAGTTGCCCTCTAAAAAGGAAGAAGTGTCCCTGGGGACCGCGACTGATGGGGTTTCTGTCAGGACTCTTGGGATCAGTCCTGCCACTGTAGACATATAGCATTTATTATGCTTCTAAAGAGAGTTTTAAGAGGAATTAAAGTAGAGATGTAAAACTGTAGGGTATGTGTGGTTACTCAGTGTCATAAAATACAAACTTAAGCTATTCAGTCTGTTAAAATACTTTGGTTTCCTCATCTGACCTCAGAACTCTCTATGGAGAATACTTGCATGTCACTTACGGCTTTTTTAGTATCTCCAGAAATGTCAGAAACTCTATTAGTTTTTCCAGAGACACATATGCAGAAATAGATGGCATTATTTCAGTGGTTTAGAGAAACATTACTGGATTAAGCTACCTTTTTGTCTAGACAGACTCCAGCAGTTGCACTGTGGTACAAAAGTAAAATTGGAAATGTATTAAAAATCAACATTTCATTTAATGCTGCAAATTGTACTTCAAAACAATTTAAATGACATTGCCATTATGTATGCAAATGCTAGGAGCTATGTCAGTAAGCTGGAAGCTCTGCGGGTTGCATTTTGTGTTTTGCAGGGCAGTAAAGGAATGTATCAAAGAAACCTCTCAACAAATATACACATACGTTGTAAAAAGTAACACTATAAACCACTAGGATTTGAAATGCTTGCAGTAAGTGCTCAGCTCTATGCTGCCTTCATAAAGGTTGTCAGCATGAAGAGACTAATTCCAGCCTGAAATTAGCCAACTCAGGGGAGCATGTTTTGGTACCAAGTGGCAGGGCTTCTGAATCACTCCTGGAACATTTGCCCTGTGGATGGAGGAAGAACATGGTCCATAAAATTCACAAGGGGTCTGAAAAGCAGAAATGTGTGTTGGAATCCTATTGCGCTTGTTGGCTAAACTCAGCGGCAGGGAGCCTGCGGTTCATCAGCTCTGCCTTTGTTTTTTCATAGGAAAAAAAAAAGGGAAAAGCACACAGAGAAAAAAAAACCCAACCACTCGTGAGGGAAGTTCCTGTCATCCTGAGCCCTTTTTTCTTCTGTTTTCTCAGGGGTTTTATTGTTGTTCTGGACAGAGTTTTAAGCTTTGAACTTTACTTAAATGTTTTTTAAATGTTTTCTAAAGAGCAGTGCCCAGATAGGACAGGATGGGGAGTGAATTTCAGCCCTCAGGTTCAATGTATTCCAGATGCCACAGCCTGCACCCAGCGCTCTGCAGGCTTCCAGTACCTCTGGGTGGGAATGGCATCTCCTCCCTTCCTCCTCCTCCCCACTGTCCATGTTATGGTTTGGTTAAACTATTCCCAAGTCTTTGGAGGAGATTGTTCCTTCAAGTCCTTCCCTCAGAAAGCACAGCTTTTCTGAAGACCTACTGCTCCCACCAGTCCTTCCCAAAGTGCACTGTAATAACCAGAACTGTGAAATTTCTTCCCATAATACATTGGAGTTTTTCCTGAATTCCCTTAAAAAGTTAGATCAGTCTTGTATGCAGTAACATTGACCAATGTTATTTGTTTCAAAAAAAAAAAAAAAGGTGAGAAAACACTCTCCTGGAAAGCCGTTTGCATTGTATGCTTTGTACTGGGAAATAAACACCTACCTTTACTGTGCCATTTTAATGCTGCTTTTAACAACTTTTGCACATGCAAATACTTATTAAGCAATATGATGCCTGTTAACTAGGTGTTCATGAGCTGTGATAGATTACTTTTAATGGCTGGCATTTGCCTACTCCATCAAACCTTCTTTGATAGGCTGCTGCTTCCAGAGAGCGGGAGCTGAGCTTTGGGGCGCCTGGCCTGAGGAGTTACAGATCTTGGACAGATTATTAAGAGTGCCAGACTCTGCCTCCCGCGCTTTCCATCTCTTTCTGGCTGGCCTATTGCCATTTTCATGCCAGTCTCCATGGTAACTTCTTTGGGATAAAATAACAGAAATGTGAGTTATCTGCCTGCCCACAGGAATGCTGCCACGGTCCTGATGCCAGAGCCCTGGCGAGACACGGCCCCAGCACGTGCATTCCAGTGGGGTTAGGCAGGTTATGTCAGCTGCTTCCAGTTAAAGGTGAAATCTCTCCTTCCCCACGAGCCTTGGTGGGGAACGTTTCTTCAGCCCTTCTCTCTCATATTTTGAAACAACCCCACTTAATTCTTCCGCGGAGGATTATTCTTCGCCTCCTGTTTGCAGGTTTGCATGATTCATTTTACATTTTAAATGGCTTTGTCAATAAAAGCTTCAGTTTTCAAATGAAACATTAGCTGGTAACTGGGGAAATGTTACAGCAAAATGTTTACTAACAGTTGTTAGTAAATTAATGAGTTTGCTGTGCTGCACTGTACATAGGAAATGGCAATATAAAAAATAATTTAGAGAGCCAGGCAGTTTATTAGGAATAAAGCACCTGAGATCTGCCCTTCCGTTGGCTGTTTGAGTTGTTGTGTGACCTTGTGCAAAGTCACTGTCAAATCTTCTGCCTCTCCTTCCCTGGATGTGAAAAAAGCAAATGGTTATCCACACTCTTAAATAATCTGAAGATTGATGGTGAACTGCTGTCTAGGTGGGGACCACAATGGCACCACTTGGGGTCCTGAGAAATGGATGTTCATTTTTTTTGGTGCTACATGAATCCCCACGTACTTAGTTGTAGCAGGAAGCAGAAGAAGCTCTAAGTTTTTAAACCACAGTTTTTCTCCAAAGCCTTGTACATTTATTGCAAGTGTATTGCTTGCATTACCTTTTCTTCAAAAGAAATGTCAGTAGAAATCACAACTTTTATTCCAAGCTCCCTACCAAAACCTCAAGAGAGACTTCCGTGAACCACTCAGTCTACTAAGATGAGACAGAGGCACATTAGGAAATGTTATTATCCTGTTCTGGATTGGCCTGTATGCGACACATGAAATGTGATAGATCTGGAAGGTGAATGTTAGGCTCTTCTGAGTTACTGAAAAGTAACCCCTCTTTTGGGCTTGCTGGGCATTGGGGGACTGCCAGGACAACAAATGTTATCATCTCATTTTGTTTCATGTGAAATCTGTGTTTTCAAAATGTCTGTTTTCCTCTTTGCACTTAGGGCTGGAATTCTTCTCAAACCTACTTCCTTCTCCAACATCAACTGCAGTTACACAGTTCCTCCAGAAAACTCAATGAATTAGGTAGTTAGTTTGAAAATGTTACTGTCTCAAGAGCTTTTTGTTGTGGTGTATAGAAACAATTAATGAGTGGAAGGATCTAAGTGCCTACTTTTTGAAATATCATGTGGAAAAGGCGGCAGCATTTGAAGTTTGCACTTCTTTGGCCACGTACTTGTAGCCCCTGCTCAGCCTGGACACACAGCCTCAGCAGCTCCTGTGTCTGGCATTGGACAAAAGGGCATATAACAGGTTATTGTAATTCTACTCTTCATCCCAAGTGCCCTTCATAGCAGCTATTAGTGAAATGAGAAAAAGAGGCAGTGAAGTGGTCTGTCACAGTCCCCTCTTGTATGCTTTCTTTCCTTCAAGGTAGGTAGAAAAACCTTCAAAGTGACCCTGAAGAACAGGAGCATGCACAAACTCCTGTGCGAAACTTAAGGAGCCTTTCTGATAACCACTGTCCTAATTTTTCTTGGTATGCCTTCCGATAAACCTCATCATAATTGGAAAATATTTCCAATACAGATGGTATAATAAATCTGGTGGTTTAGCAGATGCCAACCTTACGCAGTCTTCCCCTTGTGCTGAGTGGTAGGCATTTATTTCAATGTTGTTGAGGCGTATGCTATTATTTCATCTCAGTTATATAATACATGGTATCATTAATTGTGGGTCGTTGACAAGATTTTTGTTGAAGCAGCGGAGAGATACATTCTGCTGTGTGGAAAAATGTAATGTATAAATAGAAAACAGACCAAGTGGAGGCTTTCATTTTGGCACTCATGCTAACGGGTGAAAACAGATTTTGAATGCAAATTTGTATAAAAATAAGGTGTTCTGAATGAATAATTTAGCTTCCTGTGGGAGTGTATGAAATTGATCATTTGCTCAGCATCCCCACTTTGGAAATTGAAACTGCATCTTGTATCAACCCAACAACAACCTTGCATGCTCCTCTTACATTGGCATCAAGAGTCAATTTGCAGTTAGAGATCATTAATATTCACATGTGCAGACCAAAATATAGCGTTTGGTTTTTGAATTGGTTTCCTCATTGTTACTCTGGCCAGATTATCTCTGCTCAGGGTGAACCAGGCAGAAGGGAGTCATGGCAGGGCGAATCTCTCCACTCTCCACGTTGCCCATTAAGGAAGTCAGGTTCATTTGATAGCAAAAACCTGGACCCTCTCACAAAGCTGTTGCTCCCACAGAAGGGCCATCTCCCTGTCATCACTCTGGTCCCCTGGTGTGATAGCTTAATTTTTCTTCTAAGAGAGCCCCTCCCCTTGAGCTGTACCCTGGAAATGCAGTGGGGCTCTATTCTGGCAGTCCTCTATAGAGGCCAGGCAGATGAATAACATCTCTGGGCTTGGCCTTTCATGGTTTAGTTCTCACTATAGCGTGTCTGGACAACCAGACCACTGAATCTTGAGGAGATCTATTAGTTACGGACAGAAAAGTACTGATGACATTGTTGTAAACACAACTGACTCCCCAGGCTCAGGGTAGGAGTCCCTTTCTTGCAGATTTCTGAAACAGGGAGATTATTTGTTAATTTAAAAATATAGACAAAATTGATACTGCTATCAACAATGGTGATAAGAAAATAAATAAAAAAAGCTAAACCCCATGCTCTTGTCCTTTATATTAAAGACAGTTGGCCTCTTACAAACACAGAGCTGGGGTTTTATAGTTCATTTGCTTGTTTCATATAGACACACAGACAATTTTTACATCTGTGCTGGAAGTCGTAAAGCTCTCTGTTTCTCAGAGTAGTTGCTTTTGATCAGGTGTATGTAGGCAGACAAATTTCTTGGTGAGCTAAGTGTTTCCGGCAGTATTAAGATTCCTATCTGAGCATTTTGTCCCTCCCTCTTGTGCATCTTTGATTGGGGAGAAGTGTTCTGGTGCTGTCGTGTTCTGCTTCTCCAACTATCCCCCTTGGAGGTACAATCTTCTTTCGCCTTGCCCATAATTAATGGCAACGAGTACTGTTTGCAAAATTAAAGGACTCTGAGTTCACTTTAGCACTTATTTACTGTCACCCAGTTGCTTTACTTCATTATCCATTTTGCCAAGTAATGTCTGTGGATTTGATCATGTGGAAAAACCTACTTGTCACCTTTTCAAGGTTGGTGTGTGAATCCCTGTGCTTAATTGTCACATCATTGTTCTTCAGCTTATAAATATGCAGGAGGCGGGAGACACAGGAGAAAAATGCATACATTTTGTTGGGATGTCATCCCTGAGAGAAGAGCTAGTTGGTGATTGCTGCTGAAACTTTCTGCTCAATGCTGCTAATCAGCTTCCATTTCTGCTTTCCTGCCCTAATACTTCTGCTAGTATGGGAGATGTTGCTACTTTCTCCTTCTTTATAGTTCAGGGCCTGCTCAGGCCCATTCAAGGATAATCAGCAGCCCCCCTGCAGGCAAATAAGTAAACAAAAGTAAAAAAATCTTTTCCCCTCCCCATAACGTAAAACTGTCTGATTAAAATAGGAGCATATGACACCATTCTCCTCCATCATCATCAGAGGTATTGATGGATCTGCTGTAAGATCTAGGTATAGAACAGGATCTCTACTAATTTGTTTGGCTACTATAGTGAAAGATGAGAAGATTCAAAAAGGATCGCCGAAGACCTTAGAGGCAAATGGTAACACCACTGCATCCTATATGGCCAAAGATTGCTTGGTTTATGTATTTGCCTTCATGCCAACTGCAGAACCTAAAGAGTAAGGCATTGAGAGTCACTGTAGCCTGACACTAGTTGTAGAGCCTTGGACATTGGGGATTAGGTTCAGTTCTCCCTCAGGGTCACGCAGCTCCATAACAAGTTGCTAAAACTTGCTCTAACCCATTTCCCAAGGTAAAATGGGGATGGTCGGGCAAAATATAGCTTATGCTAATCATATCTAAAATTACAAACTATCTTTGCTAAAGGTAAGTATTTCTGTTTGTATTCACATTACGGATTTTCTTAATGCATTTTCTGTACTTACTTAATCTTTTGAAAATAATTTCAAGTAGATAGGAGCTCTATATGAAAAAGGATGTGCACACAACTCTTAAATGAAATCTTTGTTGCAAAGTATGCATCTTTGATGCATACTCAAAACTCATTTGCTCCAGTTGACTTAAATCTAAGTAGATGCTTTAAATGCTTTGCTGCAGCAAGATCTCAGTCACCAATGGCTTGAGAGATTCATTAGTTAATTTCTTTAAATACCATAAAATGCGTGTCAGAAAGTGTATATCTGCAATCTGTGGTTTGGCTAGGAGAAGGTTTTTGCTTTCAGTTTGAGGTGGATTTTTTTTCTTTCTCCCCTTTCCTTCTTAGAAAATGCTTGATATTTCTAAATGGAACACAGTCCTAAAAATTCCACTGTCCTTGACAGGAATTTTCTGAATTTCCCCATGTTTCCATAGCGTAGACGCTCCCTTTGTTGCTGGTTAGGTGGCACTTCAAAGCTCTGGTTTGTGAAATTGCTGGTTGGAAGTCACACAAGAATTTTTGTTTTAAGTTAATGGGAGTCAGAATAAGATTTGGTTTTTGTCAGATTTTAAAATTAAAAAACCCCACACCAGCAAGACCACACACACTTATTTCATGCCAGCCTGTTTCATGATGAAGTTTCACCTCTTAGTTAGGAGTGGAGATATGATCTACCACTCTATAAGCAGCTGTGCAGTAAAATCCCAGAAATCAGTATTTCTTCTTTTCAGCGCTCTGCTCTTAGAATTCCTGCTTCCGGCACTAACTTCAGTAGGAGTTTTAATGGGGCAAAAGATAAATTATTTGACTCACTGACTTTCAGCAATATTGTTTGAAAGAGAAGTATTGAATTCTCTTGCAGCTGGGATTGTCCCGTACTTTTTATGATGAAGGTTAAACTTTCTTGAACCATCTGCATAAAATTCACGTTGTGGTAGTTTGACTTATCTTAAGCAGAGATCACTACCTTCCTCTGAAGAAAATCATGCATTTGAATGGCTTCGTGGTCAATGGCATTAGGAAAACAGGTTGTCTTGGTAAGGTACATTTGCTAGTGTTATGCATTGGAAAGTGATTTTTCCATCCTAGCACTCATATTCCAGTACTGATGAAAATTACAGATATTAAGTTAGCCTGCTTTGTCTCAGCCCAACTTGTATTTTACTGCTAGTTTGTCACTGGATCAGGATGAATACTTCTGCTTGTCTTTTTTTTTTTTAGGGAAAAATGCACGCAGAATCTATTAACATTTTGCTGTAACAAGAAGAACGGATGCTGTTCCTTTAAATGTGATCTTTGCATGTTGCTATGCAGTCAACCATAATTTCCTCAAAAATATTGTGGAAGCCAAATATGGGTTTCCTTCTACCTCCTTGCATTGTCTGGAAAAGTCACCATTGTTGCAAGTGGGATAGAGAAACCACTGTAGCCAGGAAACCAAATCAGCCTTTATTGGCGGGGGGGAGGGTGTTAAGAAATGCTAGATTTCCCAGATTTGCATAATGTAACCAAGACAAAGCATGTGAAAGCAAAAGAACTGTGAGAATGTTAATATGGCTCCAATTGCTGAAACATATGGAGCCAATCATTGGCACTGCCTAAACACAACTGGGAATGGAAATTAGCATTTTTCTCTGAAAAATATGGGATATTTCTTCCTACATTTTCTCTAATGTTTGTGGCATTTTTCATGTATATAAGCAGGGATATTTTCAAGAGCAAGGCAAGGTATTTTGCCTTCAATATAGCTTTCTGGTCTTGTTTTTAATACCTTAAAAATAGGAGAATTATGTGAAAAGAAAGAAAAATATGAAGAGGACTTGGTATGCAGTTGGGCATATTCTCTAACATGTTCTTGCTGATCCTACCATGGTGCATACTCAGGAAGGAACTGCTAATAGTTTTGCAAAAACCATGCTGATATCTGTAAGATGGCACCCTGACAAACTGCAAGTTTAAATTATATTTGGGTTCCAATGGGTCATCTTTGATCTTTAACACAGATCTGAATTTCAATTCGGTGAGGTGATGAGTCAATTTAAAAATAAGACTTCCTAAAAATAAGATTTAAAAGCTTTTAAAATCTTAGATTTTGATCTTAAGAATCCTTTAATATTAACAAAAATGATAAAATAATTTCAAAAATAACAGTGCTCCAAAGAAGTGATTGCTTGATTTGTGCTCTAAGGTGAGCTTCCCTTCTTCTACTTCCTTCATTTCTTCTCCTCTGATTTTAGAATTGTTCCCAGTGGAGAAAGAAGGGCTTTTTTTCCCTGTGGCATCTGTAATTTTTAAAGGAGGCTTTTTGCTGTTGTATTTTCCCTTTGTAAAGAATTTTTTCTAAAACTTTACTTTGTTTTTATTGCTATTATTATTATTGTTATTACTACTATTATTATTCCTTAATGGATCAAACAAGTACTTATTCAAGTTTACACATAGTGGCTTAAACATACATAGATCTGTTTGCTGGAATATCACCATATGTAAGCATCAGCAGTTTAAAGGCCCTTTTTTTTTTGTAAATATAGATGATATTTCTTGAACCTTTTGCCTTCAGTTGACAAGCTCCCTCTGTTTCCAACAAAGCTTTTGGAATGTCATCCCAGTTGTGGCTGACAACAGCACTGGAAATAGTACTTAAACTACATTGTGTAAAACAATGAAAGAGAATTCATATATGACGTATTTTCTTTCTTTTATTGTGTTTATTTTTTCCATTGTGTCAGAGTGGAAAAGTAAGGCAAGGAAAGAACTTCCATTTTTTGTTAATTTGGATTCAATCTCTTAAAAATCTGTTTTATAAAAGGCTGTACATTCCTTCTAATTATTTAAAATTATCAACTCAAATAACAGTGTGCTTTGGTAAGCCGCAGACACAAGAGTGCTCACTGTATATGCAGTTTCCATATACACGGCAACTCAGTGGGCAGCTTCTTTTATGAACTCTGCAATATCTTCATTGGTTTGGCTGGAATGTTTCCAGGTTTGAAGCAGCTCAGAAGAAAACTGCTGCTGGGTTCAGTTACATGGAGTGTAAACTCGTCAAATCTTATTTATTTATTTTACTTAGATGGAAAGAGCCACTCTTGTCAGAACCCAAGTCTTTATGGGAACATACCTTTTTTGATGAAACTTTGCTGGGAAAGATTCAGGTAGAATTTCTTACGGAACTACAGTGCTATTACATGTATAAGCTTGCATATATATTGAATATGAAAAGCACCAGTCAAGAACAGTCATGCTGTGCTGCTTTCTTCCCCATTCCTAGCAATAAATGGCTCAGTGGCTTTGAGATTAAGATTGCCTCTGGGCTATTAGCTTTCACAGTGACCACTGTATTTGTCTCCTCCGTAATCCATTTTGAAGCTGTTTATAATTCTGACTACCAAAGCATCTACTGACTGTGAGCTTCACAAGTTAACTGGGCATTTCCTGAAAAAGCTCTTTTAATGTTGGTTTTAAGCCTACCCAGTAGCTTCTTTGGGCAGCTCCTCATCCTTATATTCCTTGTCACCTCTCACATCACTTGTGTTTTCTTTAATAGACTTTTATTGCCCTATTTTCCAGGTATTGTCTCTTTCCCAAGATGGAATCTCTTTGACACCTCTGATCACTTTTGTTATCTCCTCCTGTAACTTTTCTAGTTTGCAGATGCATTTATGAGATGAGGTGCACAGACAGCCAAGCATAACAGGGCTCTTTCTTTCTGTTTATTTAATATCCTTTCTTAATTAATTTGTAATGTTCTGTTACTTCTCTGGAAGCCATCTCTCTTTCTAGACCAGGCCCTACCACCTGGGGACCCCTGTGCCACTAAGCTCCAAAAGCACAGTGCCAAAAGGCACTACTATTGGCCAATGACAGAATTGTGGTTTGGCATGAAAGAGTCACCCACTTTCCTGTAGTGGAGCTTGTTAAAAACTGCAGCTTTGCAAACTGATATTCCTCTTTTTTTTATTTATCCCTCACTCTAATAACCCTGATGATAACCTGAGCCTTTCTGAGGAGTGAATTGCTGCTGATACCAATTTCTTTATTTCTTTTCACAAACCATTCAATTTTCAATGGCACCTGACTTTTGATGACATATAAGGGAAACAATTCCCATTTAATGCCACATAAAAATGTCAGATTTTGAATAGGAAAATAAGTTTTGGGTTTGGGTTTGAGTTTTTCTTTTCTTTTTGTTTTGTTTAAACATAGATGATGCTGATTACTGAGGTAAGAGGATAGTGTGTGTGTCCTGCATCCTCTTCTTCACTCCTCCTTTTACAACGAAACATCTGATTTTGCTGTGGGGAGAGAACAGCTCCAGTTATCCAAATCAATTGTATTAGACAGAGTGAAAACGAGAGAATCAAATTTGTTGGATTTTCAGCATGTCTCTGCATTTCATAGCACATTAACATAAATTCAGGCAATGCTTTTGTTGCTCAAAGAGTCCTCTCATGGTTGTATGAGGTTTGACTAATTATAATTTTAGACTGGTTTTTTGCCTGTAATTAAAGTTTTTCCTCCAATTTGGATCTATTGTCGCATTTGCTTTCTTGACAAGATACAATGCTGACGAAGTGTTTTTGTGTTATAAGATGACTACTAAATGTGAAATATTTCTTTCCCCCCAAAATTGGCAATAAGTGTAGGCAATTTTATTGAAGGAAACTTCAGAAATTAATTTGAAAGTACAACCATTTAACGTTGTTTTGTTGTTCCACAAATAGTGGCAGGGAAATATAGGTAAAAGTGACAAATAGAGGTAACAAAAATGAAGAAAACTAACCTGTAAATTGTTTAAATTCTCAGCTTGAGTAAATCAAAACTGCTGTGCTTAAGTGATAATATCTATTATCACTTAAAACTTTTCTATCTAAATCAACCGACATGTGCTGTTTGCACAGTCTGGCTACCAGGATATTACAGAGATTGTCCTACAGCTACCTTTCTGTTTTATACTTTGCAGCCTTTTTTCCCCATTTTGCAGAATTTTTCATGTATTTTACTCCAATAGCTCTCTAGGTAACAATATTGTTCATACTACTAAAAATATTGAAAAGATAAATATAATTATAAATAATACAGAAGTGATTTTTTTTCTTTATCAAAAATTCCTGCAAAAATCCATTTTTTGAAAAAAGGCAAGTTGGAAAATAATTGTTTTTCATGGAAATTTGTCTCATTGTGTGGAGGAATGGCTGAGTGAAAAGGGGCACGATTTGCTTGCAATGAGCAACCCAGTCTTTGACTTGGATAAAGGCCCGGAGATGATTGTGAACTGTCAATGACGGGTATGATATGAGGAAGGGAGTAAGGAGTAAGCAAGAGAAGCGTAACTATGCTCGGGAGATGGGAAAACTCTGCTGCGCTTGGACAAGAACTTTACACCAATTGTGTGAACACTCTATTCGTGTGAACAGAAATTGTAAGCCAATCCTATAGCTGTCGCTAGAGCGTGCTCTGCTTGTCTGTCTATATAAACTCTGTGAAAACTTGAATAAAGGGAGAATGATCATACTCATATTGAGGTTACATCGTTACTCCAGGTCCACCTCCCACTATGACAACATTGAGCTAATATTGATGTTTTTAATGGTACACAATTGTTTTTACACAAGCTCTCAATTAAAACACTATGCTTTTTCAATGCCATATTGCATTTACTTAAAATGAGCCTTTGCTGTCCTTGCTTGGCCTTTTCCTTGCTCCTCAGGCCTTGAAGGAAGTAGGACTAACCCAGGCAGATTAGCAGGGTTACTAAATCTGAATTTGGGAAGGATCAGAGCCAGTACAGTCTGTGTTTATTCCTTCCTTTCAGGATTATGGATGCTCCTTTTGCAGCTGGAGTTCATAGGACTGGGGAACTGATAAAGACGGAAAAGACAGAACAATTGAGCAATTTTTGCTGCAGTAATATAATCCCTAGTAAAATCCTTAATAATACCAATGGGCTTTTAAAAAACAACTTCTTTTCTTGCTGCCCAATGAGCTACTTACGTAATACTATCATATCATGCTCCAGCCACTTGCTGCCTAGAAATCACAGGATGAGTCAGTGCAGGCATCAGGAAAAGTCATTGCATCTTGTTCTCCTCTCTGATCTTATGTTGTGATCTCTAAAACATGACCTTGGAATTTATATGAGTCTAAATAAATAAAACTGGACTAATAATGCTAGTATGGCAAGTCCATTTTAGTTCAATTTTCTGCAGTAAAAAAAATCTTGGAAGTCTGCTGCTTTGAAAAACACTTCAAGGTGAAGTAAAAATACTTGACTCAAGGAAATTGAAAGAAAGGGGAAGAACTATCTAATTCAGAAGTTAAAA
Organism: Scolopax mira; assembly: GCA_004320125.1. Classification (NCBI taxonomy): domain Eukaryota; kingdom Metazoa; phylum Chordata; class Aves; order Charadriiformes; family Scolopacidae; genus Scolopax; species Scolopax mira. The sequence continues at coordinate 20,956 of BJBW01015864.1, forward strand.
TATTTATTCCTGTTTAATTCATGCAGTCCAGACTTCTTTTCATTCTGTTCCTCTTGCTGTTTCTTCCAACTAAATTTCTTCTTTCCATTTTAATTTTTTTTTTAAATTCTCTCCTTTCCTTATACTCATTTTGCTTTCCTTATTTGATAAATGATAGCTAAAACATGATGATGAAGGTGTATGAAGAATAAGAAAAAGTGTGCGTGTAAGAGGGTTGGAGGAGGAAAGGCCTTCAAGCAATTTTACTAATAAATGTTCATTTTTATTTGTATTGTGTTCAGGATAAAAGAAAAGGAGAGCTAAAGAATTCTGCGTTTGGTATTAACCAAGAAAAAAAAGTGTGTTCTGAGGCCTCACTTGCTATTAATGAGTGTTTACTTTTGTCTGTCTTCTTACAGTGACAATGTTTATTAAAAAAATAACCTCTTTTTAATTGTCCCTCCTATTCCAAATAGTATTTTGGCCAAATGTTTAGTGTCAATGTTGATTTGGTAGCTTTAGACATCAGAGAAGTTATCTGCTATAGTTATAGCTAAACTATCTGCTAGTTTATTTATTGTGGTATTCATATATGAATCCTGTAGTTCACACAGGTTTTATTTTGGTAATGATAAGTGAGTCTCATTTTCAGTTATATCTCACTGGCTGCAAAGTTCTTCCATGGTGTCTGTAGGTTTGAGTTGAGCTCTCTGCTCATCCACCACTCTGTTTTAGTGGTTGTCTCTGTATCCTGACTGTTCTCACAGGTAGCTTCCCTTGAGTATGTTTCCCTTAAATGACTGTCAGCTTGGAACTTAATGAAATGTACAATTGATATCCAGAATTGATCTATACAATGCTAACTCTGTAATCCGTGCATAATCTAATGAGCCAATTAATTAGCACCTTTTGACTGTCTCTACTGTTGAAGTGAATTGAATGAAAAGGGTAAGCTCTCTAAAATGTTTTGCTTCAAAGTAAAACAAGGTCCCTGCCTTGCTTTCACTAAGTTTTCTTCATAGCAATTTTCAGATATGGATTTCAGGTGGTGCAGAACTTGCAAGGTTGCTCACAAGCATCTGTGCCTGAAATAGATGGCCACAGAGATATGAGCTTTTTTGGTTTGCTCCATTAAATGTTTCCATTGCCTATTTCTTCCTGAATCATGGACCTTCTTGCTCAGTGCCGTTACCTGGCAGGGGAACTCTTGATAAACCCCATGGCAACCATTGAAGACTGGAATTAGTAACATCCAAACATAAACATGCAATAGAGTGAGTGAAGACTTTGACAGAATGAAGTCAGCATAAGGATACTGAGGCCAGTGGTTATAGCCACCCTTGTAAACCTTGATTTGGGGAAACCCCACTGAAGTAGTGTTAGCTTGGAAATCAGTCTGGGATCAGGAATAAATAAGTATATGTTTTCTATTGATGCTTTGGCTACTGGAGGCAGATTAGTTCCTTGTTATGGTTAGTTTTGTGTATCAGGACTTGAGCGAGCAAACAAGATCTTCTCCTGTTATGACTGTGCATGCATGAATTCTGCTACGCATTAAGCAGGTAAGAAGACCTGTGTTTGTACGATGTTGGCGAGGAGTCATACAGAGAAGGTCTTTTCAATTTTTATTCGGTCAACCGATCTTAATATAAGAGAGTAAGCAGCAAGGGTAGGCTAGGTATGTTGTTTAGGTTCTTGAATAGCAAATGCAGCATGGAAAATTACAAATCTGTCTGCTTGTGAATGTGAACGCTGACTGGCCACATTTACATGAAAACCAGGTACAGTGGACTCTGTTTTGTTTTTATTTAAGGTACTGAATAGAGGCTTGATTATAAGGAAGAAGGATCCTAACATGAAATCATTTTTATTTTCTTTATATGAGCATGAATAGTTGTTGTGGTTTAACCCCAGCTGGCAATTAAGTACCACACAGCTGCCTGCTCACTCCATTCACAGTGGGATGGGTCAGAGAACCAGAAAAAATCATGTGTTGAGATAAAGACAGTTTAAAAAGTAAAGCAAAAGCTGCACACACAAGCAAAGCAAAGTGGGGAGTTCATTCACTACTTCCCATTGGCAGGCAGGTGTTCAGCCTTCTCCAGGAAAGCAGGGCTCCATCACTTGTAATGGAGTCTTCTACTTGGGAAGACAAAATGGCATAACTCTGAATGTATCCCCCTTTCCGTCTTCTTCCCCCAGATTTATGTGCTGAGCATGATATCATATGGTATGGAATATCCCTTTGGTCAGTTGAGGTCTGCCAAAACCAGCATAATAGTGATGCTCTGAAATCCATGAAAATCAAAGATGCTTATTGAAGAAAGCTGAGTGTGTAGAATGAAAAGATGAAGGGACCAAAGATACACTTGCTTTATATATTTTTTTAGGGTAGGGTCTCTAATCAAGAGATGTTTCAATTGAGGACAGCATAGTGAGAATTGCAGACTTCCTTGACAGAGATTGTAAGACTAATTAAAATTAGTCTCCTGTGTTAAAAAAAAAATCTAGAGGAATAAAGTATCTAGAGGCCATTTTATCTAAATCTACTATTAGATAAAGATTATATTAATAATTTTTGAGTGAAGAATAGTGCATAGTGCTCATCAAATATTTGGAAATGTGTCTGCCTGTGGAATGAAGCCAGGTTAGCCCAAGTGATCTGGTGGTAGTAGTAAGAGTAGAGTCAGTTTGCCAAGACTCCTGCCAATATTTGATTATCTAGAATAATATTAGTCTGTATGATTGACAGACTCTTTTTTTTTTTTCTTTCTCAGAAGCATATTTGTATTGTTTTTCAAAAGGAATTAGGCAATTTTCCCTATTTCAAGAACAAATGGAGTGTTCAAGACACTGGCAGGCTTCAGAAGACAATCTTTTGCTAAAACTATCCAATACAGGATATACACCATTTGGAGGTTATTAACATTTTGATGCTTTAATTTTGAATTGTTACAGAATATTTATAATGTCTGAAACAAGGTGTTATTGTAGTAGGAGTCAGTAAGATGAGGATTTTTTACAGGACCTTAACATTTAAGGACTTGTGTGTACAGTCACACATCTTACATGACGCAAGCTGCATCCAAACCAAATCTTCCAGCCTTACTTGAAGATAGTCTTGATTATTCTTTTCCCAGTGTTTCCAAACCTTGTTTTCTTTCTGATCAGTCTTCAGATGTTTTTTTTTCCTTGTGCCTCCAGTATACCCTCCATTAATCTGTTTGGGTCAGGAGTCTTACAGGTCTTTTCTGCTCAGAGAACAATGGTCTTTAGTACTTCCTCATTGTTTGTTCTCTGCAAATTAGCTGGGGGAGAACAGAGAATCTTTTGCAGTTGACCTCTTTAGAGTATTCATTATTCTAATAAGTTGGAATCACTCTATGTTAATTGTTCTTGAGATTATAATATAACTGCTTCCAAAAAGGGTGCATGATACATGAAATGGTCCATGTCAGCAAATGGTTGTTCAGCATGTACTGGGAAACAGATTTCACAAAGACAATCTTTAGCATGACTTCATTCTTTGCATTGCCCAGGGCAAGCTTATGTCTATTCATTGGCTCTGAAGGGAACACAGTCTCACTAGGTTAAACTCTGCTTTTGTAAATATCCCCTCAGCAGTGAAGACCACTTTCATTAAATCCATCAGAATCAGTCAGTTGTACATTGACAAGTTTCTTAAATATTTGCAAGTCAGCTTTCTCCTGTGTCTCTTAGTGGAGTCCTTATGCTCCTATTTCAAGAGGAACCGTTTAGCCATCTACTGTGAAGTCATTGTGTGGTTTTAGCACCTTGCAGCAGTGCACAAAGCTCACTTGCTAGGAGGCTTTTTGCAGAGGGAGTGGTAAATATCTCTTGTGAGGGCTTCGGAATTGACATCTTCAACCCACCCTTGCTGTCAGATATATGAGCAGAACCCTGGTGCCTGGGAACTGGGGTTTGGTAAAAATACCTGAAAATTCAGTTGCCTGGCCGAGCTATGGCACTTTTAAATGTAGCTTTTTCTAACTGTTTTTTAATCAGCATTTCTCTTACTAGAATCAATCAGCAGCAGGTTTTCCCCTCATCCCCCTGCTTCCCAACTGCCCCCGCCCCCGCTCTTTGAAGAAAGGTGTGGCTCTTAGGAATTGCAGAGAGCAGTTTACAAAGCAGTCAAGAAAATTCTTCGTATTAGTAAGAAATGAGAGGATGGCTCTTTTGCCTGAAGGTAAAACTAAATTTGAGCAGCAGGGGGCATGGAGTGTTTGTGAGCATAACCATAGGCTGAAAAGCTTCTCCCTTCTGCATCTTGTTTGGGAGGGCCAGAGGGGAGTTTGAAAGCCAGATTCAAGTGTGCTGGATTGTTCTTCTCTAAATCTCTCAACTCTTGGGGCTCTGATTTTCCAGTGAGAAGTGGACAGTGCCAGGATGGAATACCTGTTTGCTAGCTTTTTGTGAGTCACAGGAGTCACAGTGTCATGTGATTTAAAAGAACGATTTGTATAATTATTCCTGCATCCAGATGTTACGCTGACCATTTAGCTTAGTAGCCTAGAGCTCTGCACACAGCTCAGCCTGTGGCCTCGGGGAAAGCCAGTACCCTTAGGAGGAGGGCTTGTCCTGTCTCTTGCCCTCCTGCTCTCCTCTCCAGTGTCTTTTAGTACTACTAATATTTTTTAATTGCTGTTGCCCCAAACAAAGGTTTGTAGGAAGGATTTTATTCCAGGAGGCATCTGGCAGATTATTTCCTCCTTTGTTACCCACAAAGGATGGGATAGCTTAATGTCCTGACTCATTTGGAGCCAGCTTCCCTGCTGCTGGGAGAGGGATGTGAAGCTTTTCTGCCACTCTCCCTTTTAGATACACTGGTGAAGGTACCGCTAACCATGAGGAAGAATTTCCCTTTCTTGTCGGCTGTTGCTTTAATGCTCTTTGGTTTGCCCTGGGTTGTGCTTCTGACTGGTATCATAGGGGCCTTTGATTTGGAGCTGTGCCTTCATTTCCTTGGGTAGGGAGGCAGTTTTGGAAATAACCCTGCTCTGCCCTTCCTCCATTATCTTGGCAAGTCATGTGGCATGGATTTGTCTGCATCCAGAGCTCCTGGATCTTCTCTTGCTGCTACAAAAACCTGAACAACATGTTGCAAAATGGGGGATCACTGAAGGGATACCTTCCTGTGCCTCACTGTTGGACCCTGATGTAGCTTTATCACCTCTGGGTTGTTGAAGATGTGAATCCCTGACCCCAGGACAGAATTGTTTGTGTTTGTTCTCACTTCCATTTATTCTAGCTGAGATTTTGGTTCACGAGTTTGCTCTCTAGCTATAGGAAGGTAGCAAAGTACATTTGTGTTGCAGACATGCAACTTCAGTCACAAATATGCTGTGTGTCCCTTCAGGCTTGTGTTATGAACACAAGAGGAGGAATAACTCAGGGTTTCCCATAGAAGTCTAATATATTGCAACCAGGTCTCTGAGACACAGTCACAGCTGATTTTTGCCTATTTGTGCCTTTGTCCTGAGAAGCAGTGGCATCCTTGACCTTGACAACAGGCCTCAGGAAGCCTAGCTTGGGAGTGTAAGCATTTTTCTTTAAATTCGATGCAATGAGCACAGCAAAGTGCTCAAGTCAGTTTTGGGATATTTCTTTAGATACAAATTAATCTGTTAGGTGCTTGAAATGCTGGTCTGCCTACTCCACACAGTACCCTGTAACATCACATAGACATGAACAGTATCTGGAGAGCTGGCAGAGATGTGACTCTTCACTGTTTTGTCATTGGGTTCAGTCACCTAGGAGGAAAGACCATCTAAGCATCGATCCAGTCTGTGTTCTTTTACCCATAATGCTCTTAAGGGTTGTTAAAAATATATCCTGGGCAATTTCAGAATGACTGCAGTGGTAAAACCAATTTTTGTCTAAATAAGTCCTATATGTAACATTGCATGTGAATGTTACCAGGTAGGCAGCTATTTTAAAGGAAGTCAAGTTCAAATTTAGCAGTCTTCTCAAACATACCACATGTAGTGCTCTGGTGAGGTGGAAAGAGAAGACTGGGTATTTAAATTGCACAGCAATTGCACAGCTGCTTACAGTACCACAGTGCCAATATTCCCAGTATGCTAATAAATTTTCAGTTATTCCTTATTACTTACAAATGGTGAAACAAAACAGTTATCCAAGGCTTTTCTTCTTTCCTCTATATTTTACTTCAAGAAATAGGATAATTCAATCACTATGGAATTTGCTTATTGTTAGTAGTATTGAATGCAGCTAACAATTATATCATCTACTTCATGTTGTACAAACTCTTTAACATGGTTTTATTGCTGCCTCATAGTCAGTAAGATTTGCTGCTTATTTGAGTGTGGGAACCAGAGTTTCCTTCTATTTGGCAGACTTTATTAAAATCTCAGGACTATCAGGACCGTAGCAAATTAAGGGAATATACAGAAAATGTGTACAAAGATATATAACCCTACAAGTTATTAAGTTAATATCTACTAATATAACTTAATTAGTTATTAATTAACTATTAATATAAATTTTGGATCTCCAAACTTTTATTTGTCAGTGGTGGTTGGTTCTCACAGGGCTGCAGGGTTCGGCTGTAGAGCAGATTTTCAGTGAGGAGTGTGGAGATACGACGCATTATGGAATGTCACTTTATCTAGGCTGACCAGAGTTTTCATGACACTTTCAGCAAAGCACAAATTGTTATGTGCCCTTGCTGAGAAGTGCAATTCTGCATTTCACATCTGCTTATACCATTGTATAGATGTGCCGACATTTCAGTTGTTTGTTAAAAGTCCATGGTGGTAAGTGATCAGTGGTGAAAATCATCAGCACATCATTGGCCCAAAAGTTTGTGACTTAATGATCCAAAAATCTTGTTCTGAATAAATGTCAAAAATGTAGATTGTGGTGAGGGAATAGAAGATGTTGCTTAGAAGCCAATTAAATAATAAGTAACCCTTGAGAATTTTTTTTCCCATGAAGGTACGCTTCAATTCCAGTCCACTGCTGCGAATAAAGAATTGCTTGAGGCAACTCTTGAGTGAAATTTTAATTCTCAGCTTTGGAATTTCTGGAGCCTGTATGCTTAAAAAAGAAACCGTGTTTCATAAAGGTATATAGTTACTATACATAGGCAAATTATATGTGATTTTCTGTCCTGTGCTTGGCTTAATTTTTGTGTGTTATACATGCAGATCTTCCTATTTTAGGATTCATTCAGAAAGAAAATTCTTTGAATTGAGAATTTCCAGTCTTTCAGGGAGGGCCAAGAGGCTTAAGTAAAATTGTTATCTTTGTTGATGATGTTGTTTTCCAGGATTTGCAGACAGAAGTCTGTTTTTTACCCTTACTCAAATTTAAATACGTGCTTCCCAACAGATTTCTAGCACGAATTGTTGCACCACTATATCACAACAGCTGTCAGATGCTCTGTAAGATAATTACCCTCACATACTCAGTTGACCCTGTAAATTACATTTGAATACACCTTTGAAATATAATTGGCCACACTATAGTTAACTTTTTCTCCGATAAAATGTCATGTTTTCGCCAGGTGTGGGGCAGGGGAGGAAGCAGTAAGGGGGGTAATGGGGAGAATGGAATTGATTATAACTGGTATAAATTTCAGATGATGTAAAGCATCAGCTCTTTGCACAGGGAAACCAGTGATTAAAGACCTGGAGAGTTCTACACAATTGATTTATATTCTAGAGTGGTGTTCTCCAAATTATGAAACCAATCAACCACCCTAATTGCCTTCATTCAAAACCAGTCACCAATTTGATTCTTTTACCAACCAAGTAAAACAGCATAAATCAGGCAGTATGAGTGTCGGGGAATGCACATTTGGGACCCAACCAGATCTTATGTAAATCTAACAATAACGTATTAAATCCACGTGCAGGAGAGACTTGCAATTCTCATGTTGGTACACCATCTCCTTTCAGCTTTCTGCAATGTGGTGAGCATAAGACTGAAATGCCCCAGGTCTGAGTGTGGACCCTAGTGTGACTTTACAAGAGCTATGTCTAAGTGAGAGCTGAACAGGGCCTTTACTTTGTAGTGTCTGCTTTTATTAGGATTTCTCTATAAAAGGCTCTAATGGGATTTACTTTGCTCCCATTGAATCAAACTGTTGCTGACATTAGTGAGAACAAGTTCAGGCACTAGTCAGCTTTTCACTGTTGTCATAAAAGCATTTGTTGGTTTCTTTTAGTGAAGTGGAGCCAATTCATTTTCGTTTTCAGCATGCGTTCCTTTTGTCTACTTTTGTGTGCATGCTCTATTTTGGGGGGGAAATCCTTTCCTTATTTTAAAATACCTTTAAAATACCTCACCCTTTTTCAGCATGCCTGTCACCCTCTAGTATAAATGAGAAATTGAATTGTATGTCAGCTTCTGGTTCTTGGACACATTGAATGACTGTGGAAACAATTAAAGATTGCACTGTGCCTGAGGAGTCTTTCATTGGAAAGAGGACTGAACTGCTCTCTAGCTATCTGTAGGACTGAATGCCCATTAAAAATTCTCCAAGCCCAATTTGACTGTCAGTTTAGGATGTGGAATCAAAGATAGGTAGTAAAAGATCTTACTGGGCAAACAGCAGTAGTTAAAATCAAATAGATTAACTAAATGCTTCAAGCATAAGAATAGAGAATATGTCTCTTCACTGGTGGGGCCTTGTTCGAAGTCTTGTAACAAATTTTGACCTCTATACACTTGAACCTAATATGAAGATTCAAGATTGAATTGTCTAATGTGAATAAAGGGGGGAAATATCAAGAATTTAGAGAATTTCCATTCCTTTCAAGGAATGAACAAAAGGACAGTATAGATGACTTACAAAATGACTGAATAAATTTGTAAAGGAGGTACAGAACATTTCACTAATATATGAAAAACTATGAGTGCCATGCTGAAGACTTGACCTGTCCATCTTCCTAATTCTGCCGGTGATAAAAGAACATGCATATCTGATTTCTGATAAAATATAAATACATTTTATAAAAGTAAAGTAATACTGCATGAAGAAAATAGTGATACTGTAACATTTTTACAGAATACTACCTGTGGCCATGTTGTGGTTATTATGACCAGTACCTCTCTAGCAGTACCATTCTCTAGAGTACCAGTCTCTATATAAAAATTTAAATATAAAAATAATTCCTTCTCAGGTTTCAAGATATAAATGTACCTGAAAAAAGAATCCTCTGCTGATGAATAACATTGCTCAGCCTTCCAAGTGTGTAATACTGATTTGTTTTCCAAGTTCTTAAATAGACTGCCTCTAAACTGGTCATCAAGATGCCAGATTATAAAACAATGGCAAACATTTGCCATAAGTGTCTGGAAAAATATATTTCCTGTTGCTGCATGTTTTCTGCAATAGTTGGGAGATGCACTTTTTGACTTCCTTTGGCTGTTAAGTGGAGTTAAAATGCACTATTCTAAAATAGTACAGAATTGAAGACACAAAGAAACTTGCAACAAGTTTCTAGTAAGTGGACATTGTCATAACTTGTGAATTCTGGTTAATTTATTTTATGAAATTGCTGTATCATTCACAGCTTCATATCTAAATGTATGTCATTCCTCAGCTTGGACAAGGGAGAGAAACAGACAGGCATGCTTGTGTTGGACACTATTGCATATGCAGGTCCTGATCCAGGAGGAAGGAAGCTGGCTACAAAGCAGAGGTTGTGAATGATTTGGTAGAGGAGTCAAAGGAAGGACGATAAGGATGTTTTTAGGAAGGTCTGACCTAAGCATAGACGAGACTTGAAACTGTTTAGAAAATGAAACAAAATTCTTAGTTGTCTGTACATTCCCTTCTTGAGCTTGTGGCCTGCCTGCCAGCCACCAAAGAGATGAACTGCGAATAGAATAACTTGAACTTTGGGGAGGAGTTACTCTCATGCTGTTAGAGAAGGAGGAGGAATGAAGCCGGTGATGATTGGAGAACAATGAGACAGTGAGCTGAAAGCGTGCTGAGGAAGCCAAGAATGGAAACTGGACCCTCTTCTCCCAAGGGTCTTGTGAGTGCCTGTGCAGAAAGCCCCTAGGGCTAGGATTTGCTATGCCCGACTACAAATATCCCATTCACTCCTGCAAGTTTTTAATCTGAAACCCAAAATGTAGTGATCTAATGGAAGAACCTGCAGTGGAGCCTGATGGGGATGAAGAAGCCCTTCCCCCTCTCACTCTCCCCCTTCATATGATGAGGGGCCTGTGGAGAATTTCTTCTGAAAAGTGATATTGTAGGCTGTAGAGAGGAAGGAATTGAGTACTTGCCCGCATGAAATTGAATTGCATAGTAAATACTTTTTCCTTCTCTTTTCACTTGTCCACTTTCTGTTATTTTCTCTTCCCTCCCATCTCCTGATTTTCATTCCTTAATAGTCTCTCACTTCTTTTCCATCCTGATTTCATCTGTCATTTCATTATCCTGTCTTCTTTTGCTCTGATTTTGAAAACATACCTAAATCATTTTGCTAAATATACCAATGCCTTAATCTCTGCTTTTCTCCTCTAAATGACCATACTCCAGACACTGTCTTCTACCACCTGGCCCCATGTACCCCATGTAGTACTGCTGAGGTGACCCCACATCCCCAGAAATGGAGAGCACTGAAGTCTGATATATACAGGGTTTAAAGAAAAAAGTGTTACATGCATTTCCTTCATTCATCAGGCAACGTATTTTGTGGAAGCAATGTTAACATGAATAGGATTGTGTCCTGCCAAACCTGAGACAGTCTCAGCTATTTCTCCTTTTAGAGAGAGGAACAAACCTGTGCAACATATTGATCTTTCTTACCCCTCAGAAAAATCTCTACATTTTTACAGGGACTGGTCTGAAAGATCTGGTTTTGCAGGATGCAAACAAAGAATACCAGATTTCAGTCTGCAGGCAGATGGACCTTTAAACAAAACTCCCTGCACAGCAGGGACATCTGTTACAATTTGTGATCCACAAACTTTAAGGATACTCAAAATTCAGCTATGGGGCTCAATCCTTATCTAGGCCCAGCAGGAGAGGGAAAAGGCAAAGTCTGTGTGCTGTGAGATTTACTAAGAACTGAAATAGTTCCTGCAGCAAACTGGGACTACGTGAATTTAACCTCATATTAGCCAGAACATGGCTTGCACATCTTTTCTTCCACTTCTTTATCCTGAAAGACTTGATTAAGGAGGTAGGGACAGTGACCTTTGGGTGATTTTTTTTTTAAATAAATAATTCCTGAAGCTGTGGTGGTGGCAATTTTTCATTGACCACATGGAACCAGGAGCCAGCCCAGCTGTTTGTGTTTGCATTTAATACCTCCTGCATCTTCTGTTGGGAATTAAAAGATGCCAAATAATTTTTGTCACTGCAGTTCAGTATTAGAGCCTGTAGAACTGTTTCTGCCCTGCTTTAAAACAAGCTCATTGACTGGTGCATGATACATATTTAGGACAAACATAGGTTTCTATTAAGCACCAGGAATTCATTAATTCAATACATCTTTCTTCGAAAGTTTTCAAGGTTTTCTGGAAAAATTATACGGCACTTTCCATTGTGGTGGTCACTCCTGATGGTGATGCATTTTTGCAGACTTTACATGATGGTTTAAAATGTTAATTATTAATTTGGATTTTTTTTTTCCATGCATAGTTAGTACTTATATGCGATAAGGGTTATTTAAGACAGGACTGAGGTACTTTGCCATATTTGTCCCTCATTAAATGTGTATGCTTTCTTTTAATCAGCTCAGTTCTTTCACAAATACTTCTTCATCTGCATTCCTTGCAAACACTAAGTGAGGGATTCAAAGAGCTTTGGTTACACACTCACAATATGTTTTGTTTGGACAGATAGGACAAACATAAAATTTGTGAGACTGTTGCTGGTACACCACATGCTATATTTTAAAATAATTTTATCTCTGGCCTCCCCTGTCCCTGACACTTTTAGACATTAATTAGTATTATGTTTATAGAAGTTCTGAACTAATGTCTATGAATATTTTCCAAAAAAATCCAGAAGGTGCAAACTTAAAGGCAAGCAGAGCCAAAACAATTTCTATTTCTTCTTTCGGTGAATATTTAGGAGAAATATTTAGATATTTTAAGTTCTGCTTGACAAGTTTCCCTTAATATTTCAGACTCTGCTATTCCTAATTGCTGGTGTCACAGCTTTTCCACAGTAATGCTCACGCCAGTAAAGGCTTGGAAAATCCGTCTGTAATTTAACACTTTATTTTGAAATTAATTTCACAGGGTATACCTGGCAAGATATCAAAGCGCTTCATTGTGTGATCTTTCCACTCTCTGCACTACACAACATGGCTATAGCACTGTTACCTCTCCTTTCAGTGGTTGGCTCTCCCCCCCGATTTGTCTCCACATGATCTGACCTTTTTCATTCTGGGGTAGAAATGTGGAACTACAGTGTGAATATTAATTTATCAGCTTAACTGTGTTCTCCAGCTAGTCTCCTTTCACAGATAAAGCAGGCAAAAAAGAATTGATTTAGCATCTCCTGAGGTCAGACTGATACTTTATTGCATCCCCTCAGAAGAAAAGTGAAAAAGTTTCTACTTAGCTCCTCCTGTTTCTGCCTAGGTTGGGGTAACATCACAAGGTAAAAAACCCTTGTATATTGTTGATAACACACCCAGAGTGACATGGCCATTTTATGACCTTTAGGGAACATTTGATAGATGAAACTTACTGGTTTTCACAGTGGCTTATAGTGGTTTTTATCTATCAAATAATTAATGTTAGGTGGAGTGTCCCATGATTTTATAGCTCTCAGTCTTGCTTAATGTTATTTGTAGATATCATTAACCAAGAATAGTGTTTTTCTCTTTATAGTCTTTGCATAACAAAGTCGATCTGGAAGTGTTCTCAGCTGTTTTCCTGTCATTTTCAAAATTTCACTCAGGCTTAGTCATCTGTGGATTATTGTTTTTCAGATTATCACCTCTTTCTCCACTGATACTTGAAAAACTAGAGACAAACACGTCACACAAGGAAAACCCTGCATTGTGCATTGTCAATTATTAAGGGGAAGGAGGGCTACCCCTGGGTGTTTCTATTTGCCAAATTGCATCAAGAGGTCTTTTTCTATGGAAATATTGAACTCTTATAAGATGCTAATAGAGCATGCTTACAAGAATGTTTGAGTCTAAACAGCAGCAGCACATCTGGGTTTTGTAGTGACAATGAAGCATGTAAGCATTGCAGATGGGTTTCTCTTTGAAACCCTTTTCACAGTGCTGCTGCACAAATTGGGACTTTAACATGAATTCTTGTTCGTCTTCTTGTTCCCCAGTTAACTTCCCCCATCCTTCCAACTGGGACAATCTTGTGGTTGTTTTGCATTGGATATTGTATACCTGGACTTTCAAAAAGCATTCAATACTGTCCCCCATAGAATTCTTGTAGAAAAAATGGCTGCACACGGCCTGGATGAACATATGTTCTGCTGGATCAAGCACTGGCTGGCTGGAAGGTCCCAAAGAGTGGTGCTCAATGGATTTAAATCCCAGCTGGTGGTCAGTCACAAGTGGTGTGCCTCAGGGCTCAGTGTTGGGACCATTTCTGTTTAACATCTTTATTGATGATCTTGATAAGGACATAGGGTGTATCATCAGCAAGTTCACAGATGACACCAAGTTAAGCAGGAGTGTTGATTCACATGAGGATAGGGAAGCTCTACAGAGAGACTTAGATAGGTCATTGGGCCAACACTAATGGTATGAGGTTCAACAAGGCCAAGTGACAGGTCCTGCACTTGGGCCACAATAACCCCATGCACCACTACAGGCCTGGGGAAGTGTGGCTGAAAAGCTGCCTGGCAGAAAAAGACCTGGGGGTTCTAATTGACAAGCAGATGAATATGAGCCAGCAGTGTGCCCAGGTGGCCAAGAAAGCCAATGGCATCCTGGCTTGTATTAGAAATAGTGTGACCAGCAGAAGTAGGGAGGTGATTGTTCCCCTGTACTCAGCACTGGTGAGGCCACACCTCAAGTATTGTGTCCAGTTCTGGGCACCTCAATACAAGAGAGACATTGAGG
>BJBW01015867.1:0-12332 GCA_004320125.1 Scolopax mira
ACATCTCACAAACGCCCTCTACTGAGAACTGCTTCTAACCGGTTAAAAAGGCTCCTTTCGTGTGTCTGTGCAGCTCAAGGCGCCTGATAATTCCAGGGGGGATTCCAGATTTGCACCTCACAATAAACTTTGTGCAGTCCCATGAAGAGCCAAGCACATCTGCCACCAAAACTACCTGCAGTAAGCACCCTTTAAGAAAGTATGCATGCTTTCAGGCTAAAGGAGAACTATGTTCAAATGCAAGTCTGGGAATAATCATGTTTGAAGGCCTGATCATCAGTCATGCTTTAAAAAGAAACAAGGCCAAAAAAACAGAACCAATACTATTTGATTTTAAACACTGAGCATTAGGAAGCAAATTTAGAAATGCTTGTAGTATCACCCATGAGACCAGCAGAGAGCTGGGAAAAGTGGACATGCATTGTAGCAAAGTGACTTCAGTCACTTAAGTGACAATAACTCTTCTCCCAGGTCACAGATGACAGGACAAGGGGTAATGGCTTTTCATTGGTTGGGCTAGATGATCTTAAAAGGTCCCTTCCAACCTAGGTGATTCTGTGATTCTGTGAATAACCTTAAGTCACGTCTTCTCTCTTGTTACTTAAATATAGGCTTCCTCAATTTGGTAGAGGGTTTTATTTTTTTTGGCAGACATCTCCAGTATCTTTCAGGTTCTTGAAAGACTCTCTATTTAAAGGACAAGAGGCTACAGAAAAAGACAACTTCGCCTATCCCTGGATTTCAGAATAGCTAACAGGAGTTGCTGCCGTTATGTGTGTAGGTGGAAGTGGACCCAGGAAGCATCTAGGAAGAGTAGGTAGAGTTGGAGAAAGGAGCTCTCTACCTGGATATGAAACACCCCATGAAACACTCCATGCTGTGGAGCCTCCAAGGAGGACAAATGTTCAGCTTCTAAGGCCACATCTCTAGGGCCAGACCTCAAACTCTAAGGTCAGACATCTCGACATCAAACTTCTATGACTCCTTTACTAGTAAAATAGTGCTGAAAGTTAATCACCTCATAGGCAACGCCAACGCATTCCCTGGGAGACATGGATATGAGAAGAAATGCTCTAAAAAGAATTGCTATGAATCTATGTAGAGAATGTCACAAATAGCATAAGGCAGCAAACTAGGTATCTTCAAAAGAGAAATGCTGAGTTCAACTACAGCTGCTCAGGGGTAAACTCTAAGAAGCAGCTACCCAACAGAAAAGATGTCAGATGTGTGCCACACAGCCCCTGAGACTCCAGAGAACAGAAGAAGTAGCTACACTCTCCGGTCAGAGCTGAGCTGTGTCTGATGGTAGTACTATGTTCTTGGAGCACTGGCTGCATGCAGGAGTTTGTGGCCTCCCAGGCCTGGCAAAGCCACAACAAAAAACAATATGCAAATTCTTTTTTGTTAAGTTTGCATGACTGGACATGGTGACTGTAGAAAAGAAAGCTAGAGTGATTCGCCATGTCAATTTCTTATTTTTTCTTCAAAATATGCTTTTTAGATAAAACAGACATTGTAGTAATTAAAAAAGTGATGAAGAAGCTATATGTACGACATCTCCCCAGGCTGAGCACCATGGCTGAGCCCATACCAGTGTCCAATAAACCCAGACTCTCCTTAGTCCATCCTTCACAACTCCCAGACTTTGCATCCCACCCGCTACTCTTCCCAATGAACAGAAACCAGCAGGCAGGCAGGAGGATCTGAGGAAGCCACCTGTTTCCTGTGCCTCCTGCCCCAGCTGAAGGTGAAGCAACCTCCACCTCAGGTCCAAACTGCAGTGGATGCACCACTGCAGCTTTTAGAGGCTTCCACTGGACCTAAGCTTCCACGTGGAGAACTCTGCAAACCAAAAGGGAAGTTCAGGTGCTTCTGGCACGAGGCCAAGCTGGAAAGCCGGTAGAAGAGGCTGTTCTCCAATTCTCCAAGATTTAGGCATGTAAGCCCTCTTTTGTCAGACCAAAACTTATCTTACTGCTAGCAGTCCATTTTTTGTGCCCTTTTCACGGTGACGTTTTTTCATGACACGGGGGCCGTTCCATTTAACCCCGCTAATAAAGCAGTGATCAGGGTGCTTGGTGTCAAACACGCTGTTCATCCCTCCAAGCACAAGCGCAGCTTTACACATGCATTTCATTTCCATCTGCTCAACTGCAATTATTGAGTAGGACTTCAGCTCATTAAAAGGTTAAAGAGCACGCTGCTGAGTTACAAACTTGAGCTGAAAGCCAGGCTTGGGATTCACTTAGAAACAAATGTGATATCAACATCTTCCATAGCATTTGTGAACGGCAGACAACTCTTCCTGCAGATTCAAAACAAATAATGATTTTCTGTCAAGAAAGTCCCAAGGAACAGCTTGAGTTGCCTTAGCAGGCTGCACTCAAAAGGACTGCACAATCCCAGCTCACTCTACTCCCATCTCAAGTCATCCTCTTAATGTGGTGCTACGGAGCACGCTATCGAACGCACACGACAAAAGAAAAACATTGCTATTAGTTCCTCCTCGTGTGAAGATAATGGCCTTCCCGGGCTTCAGCTCCCACGGCACGTACCGAGCCGCTTCAAGAAAACCGACAGCTTCAAGGAAACCGACAGGGCCCATTCATCACATTCAGTGGGGTTTGAGCACGGACACCCATGGGGTTTGTATTGGGTTTATTTATTTGACAGCCCCTCCAGAATTCATTTCTTATTTCAATGCAACTGTATCCCTTATGTGTTCCCAGAACTCAAGCGGAACATTGACGGCTAACTCTCATTTTAGCATCTTTATCACAGGACAGAAATAAAAGTCTCCATAATGTTACTGAGGTCCTACAGAGATTTTCTTAGATTAAATAATCCAGTCAGGCAAGTAGTTATGTTATGCCTACCTAACAATAACAAGATACAAAGAACACCTAAAATGTGTTCTTAAAATATTTTTTCTATCTATCGTGAAATCAAATACTACCTGACCAAACTTAATGATGGTTGTGGCTTCAAGTTCATCAGTTAATGTAAAAATAATTGCTACTACACTAAGCATAATAAAAGACATTGAAAGATTTATCTCACATTAGAAACTAGGAGCTTTTCAGTTTTCCTGTTACTGATTTTTTAAACATTTCTGCTCAAAGAAATTGTAAGAAATAGCAATACAACTATTCTTTGAAGTATAGTTCAACAGCAGGTTTTCAACAGCAATTCAATTTTTAAAAGAAGTAAACGATTAAAATATTACTGGTATTAAACATTTGTCCAGCATGCTGAGCCAATTTAGTAATTTTATAGTATTGTGGGAACATTAAAGATTGCTTCTGGATGATAATTAAGCTCCATATGCATTATGAGCAGAAGAAAAACAACTCACTGTAACCTCAATTGCTGCATTTTTGAGAAGGTTAGTTACACACCCCGAGAACCACAGTGTTTTATTGCAGATCACATGCCATTGTGAGATATTATTGCTTCCAGTTCATTCAATATATACAAAGCTCAGCATTCTCTCTATGCAGCGGAACAACAGACTGCATTTTAAAAATGTTTAAAAAACCCAGTCTCAGCGCTACTAACACAGCACCTTTTACAGGCCTCCAGGAGATAAATAGCCATTTAATTAACTGCCTAAAAAGGGAGCTGTAGTAAATAACACACACTGAGTGAAGCGCATTTCACCTTCTTTATACTCTAGCTGCTTCAGCAGATGTGGGGCACTTTCCCCTTACAAAGGGTGTTCTGATTTCTTGCAGCAGTTACTCCAAGCCTGCCACTAATATAGTCACTGTCGTGCCTTTTAGAGCCACAGCAGCCAAATCCACACATAAAACGAGCCCTGGTTCCCATCTCTTTCCTCCTCCTGACTGTCTTTCCATGCCTATGAGCATACGCCACAGGGGGGGTAATGTTTCTCATTGCCTCAGCTTGAAGTCACGCTGAAGCTACTTACCAAGGAGGTTCTCCCACGAGTTTAGAGGCAAAAGAGTAAATGCCCCCCTTAGATTTGGTGGCTGTATGTCACTTTCCTGTGCATCCTCTTCAGAACACTGAATAAGCTACTGCGCACCAGCGACTGAATGATGAGCTACCTCCTCCCCTCCTCTGGTTTCTCATCTCCATCCTTCCTCTCTCCACCTCCTCATAAAACTCCCACTAGGTCCAAACTAACATGTCAAGGCACATCCCTGCAGCATGAGCTGCACACACAACTCTTCTGGAGTCCTTTCTACTGCGCATACGGAGTACGCTGGCAAATTAATAGCAATTAATTGGCATTAAGTTACTTGTAGCAATATCGGAGTGGTTAATATTATTCATTTGAATTCAGTTGGTGTTATTTCTTTGAAAGAGAGAATATAGGGCCTGTGGTTTCCAAGTAGGGTTCCAATCCTTACTTTTTATTGGATTTTTCTTAAAAAAAAAAAAAAGAGTTATTGAACTCTAGGGGGTGTAAACTGAACCTGCTCAGCAGCCCAGGAGGCTGATGCTGTTCCCTGGCTAGCAGGGTCCCAGCTACTTACATTAAAGGAAATAAGAAGTGAGATCCTTCCAAGAGGAGGAAGCATTTCTGATGTTCACTTCTGTGCTTAGACAATGCTGAGCATACTGTAAGCCACTACAGTAACAGCTTGAGCAGAAAGAGTTTGGGCATTTGAGGAAAGGGGGGGGGGAAGTAGTGATTTGTTGCCCTCATCCCCAGACAACACTGGGATTTTAATCAGAGATTAGTTACTCAACTTCCTGTGTTCCCTCTAAAAAATGAACTTTCATTCTCAATCTGATCCAAATGCACAAAACTCAGGCCCAGACCTTGATCCTACTAAAGTTTTAGGAGCTGGGATAGTGGTCTGTTTCACACGAAGGGCAGGTGTAGGTTCTGGCTAGAACAAAATTTAGGACCACAAAGTTGTATAAGGGCCTGGAGCATCTTTCCTATGAGGAAAGGCTGAGGAACTTGGGTCTTTTTAGTCTTGCGAAGACTTAGGGGGGATCTGATCAATGCTTACAAATAGTTAAAAGGAGGGTGTCAGGAGGATGGGGCTGATCTTTTCTCAGTGGTGCCCAGTGACAGGACAAGAAGGAATGGGCACAAACTTGAATGTGCCCTAAACATGAGGAGGAACTTCTTTCCTGTGAGAGTGGTAGAGCACTGATACAGGCTGCCCAGAGAGGTGGTGGAGTCTCCTTCACTGGAGACATTTCAAACTCGCCTGGACAAGTTCCTGTGCAACCTGCTCTAGGTAGACCCGCTCTGGTGGGGGGGGTTGGACTAGATGATCTCCAGAGGTCCCTTCCAACCCCATATGATTCTATGATTCTCCTTCCTCCGGCGGTAGGGACCAGAGCGAGGCAAGCGAGAGGCAGCGCGGGGGGATCCCCGCTGCCGTGGCTGGGCCGGGGTGAGGGTGGGTACCCCGAGGCAGCGGGGCAGGGGAGCACCGGGCAGCGGCTCGGCGGCGGAGGCTGGAGCTGCTGACAGTGCTGGCCGGGGATTAACGGGTCCTGCTGCTGCTGCGCCAGCTCCCTGTCCCAGAGCCAGGGACCGCCCGGGGGCAGAGGGAGGAGCGAACCGGGGCCCTTCTCCAGACATGTCCCCCAACTACATGCGGAGCTTCTCAGAGGGATGTGTGAGTACGGGACGGACCCGCCGCCAGAGCCGGGAGCGAGGGGTCCCGTCCCAAACCAATAGGGAACCCCCCCCATGCGTCCCTCCCCATCCCCTGAGCACTGAGCAGCAGTGCGGGATGCCTTCCATCCCTGATGGGTGCCAAAAGAGGCCGGCCCAAAGACCAGCAATGCCCCTTTGGGGAAGCTGGAATTCCATTTAGAAGAAGAATTAACGTTAGGTTTGATGACGGGGTGGTGGTCCTTCTGGTGCCGTCACAGAAATCCACAGAACAGCAAAACAAATGGGGTTTCCCTCCAAGCCATCAGCTCGGCCGGGTGCATCCCGCAGCAGCAGAACACAGATCAGGGCAGGGCAACAAATTAACTGATCAGTGCCAGGCAAACGAATGTTTCTCTTAAATTAGTAGCAACGAGAACGTGTTCTAAGCCCTTATTTTGGTCGAAAGCTACTGCAGCCTTCACAGGGAAACTCCTTTTGGAACAAACAGAAAAAAAGTAAATATTTTGGATAATGAAATAGAGCAAGTAGGGCTCCAACGCTAAAGCTGTTCATTTTTGTTTTTCATGTCAAATAACCCTGTGATTTGCAGCTCAGGCCACCAACGGTAATTGGCCAATTCCACACTCTTTTCTTTGGCTCAGTCCGGATGTTTTTCCTTGGTGTTTTGGGCTTTGCTGTTTATGGAAATGAGGCCTTGCATTTCAGCTGTGACCCGGACAAGAGAGAGGTTAATCTTTTCTGTTACAACCAGTTCAGGCCTATAACTCCTCAGGTAATTCTCTCTTTTTTTTTTCTTTTTTTTTTTTTTTAATTGTAGAAATCCAATGTTAAGAAAACGATTTAAAATAATTAAACTAATTATTCCATATAAGAAGTAGTAATTGATTGGGCTAATTATCACTTAGCTTTTTCATAAATATTTTCTTTTTAAAAACCTTTCACCCATGACTAAATATGGCGTTGTGCTTTCTGTCCTTCAAACCAACAACCCTCATGTTTCAGAAACCAACTGAACTTTTTCAATTAAAACATAAGAATGATTTTTACCTTTATTGTCATCTAAATGTTTATACATTTACAGAATCACAGAATCACAGAATGATATGGGGTTGGAAGAGACCTCTGGAGATCATCTAGTCGAACCCATCTGCCAAAGCAGGTCCACCCAGAGCAGGTTGCACAGGAATGTGTCCAGGCAGATTTTGAACGTCTCCAGAGACAGAGACTCCACCACCTCTCTGGGCACCTTGTTCCAGGGCTCTGCCGCCCTCAAAGGAAAGAAGTTCCTCCTCATGTTTAGGTGGAACTTCTTACATTCAAGTTTGTGCCCATTTTCTCTTGTCCTGTCACTGGGCACCACTGTAAAAAAGACTGGCCCCATCCTCTTGACACCCTCCCTTTAAGTATTTATAATCATTGATCAGAGCATCCCTCAGTCTTCTCTCTGCTAGACCAAAAATCACAGAATCACAGAATCAGACCCAAGTCCCTTAGTTTCTCCTTGTAGGAAAGATGCTCCAGGCTCCTAATCGTCTTTGCAGCCCTCTACTCTACCCTCTCCAGCAGTTGCCTGTCCTTCTTGAACTGGGGAGACCAGAACTGGACACAGTGCTCCAGATGGGGTCTCACCAGGGCAGAGTAGAGGGGCAGGATGACCTTCCTTGACCTGCTGGTCACACTCTTCCTGATGCACCCCAGGATGCATAATATACATAAAAACAGCCTTGCAAAATGTTCCACTACGTGCGTGTTTTAGCTGTCCAGATGCAGTTGTAAATGACCCGACAACCACGTTTCTGCTCCATTTTAGGTATTCTGGGCGTTACAGCTGGTGATTGTACTGGTACCTGGAGCCTTTTTTCACCTTTACGCTACGTGCAAGAGCATCAAACAGGAAGATATCCTCCAAAAGTCCTTCTACAGTAGTTTTTATATGTTCTCTGTTTTCTTGAGGATTGTCCTTGAAACTGTGGCTTTTTGGCTTCAGATTCAGCTCTTTGGTTTCAAAGTGAATGCAATCTACATGTGTGATGTGGGAGCACTTGAAAAGAAGTTTGTTTCTCGGTGCATGGTGCCAGAGCACCTCGAAAAGACAATTTTTCTTATTGCAATGTACACATTTACTGTGATCACAGTGGTCTTGTGTGTTGCCGAAATTTTTGAGATCTCATGTAGAAGGCTAGGTTTCTTAAAAAATCAGTGATGTCAGTCACTCTTAGTCGTTTACCACCCTGGCCACTTGCGGTTTTGTGACAATGATGGCAGAAGAGAACTGCACTCATGATTACTGCCGCAGGGTAGTCATCTGGCACTGACACTGACTACTTATCCAAAACCCACCCCATTACGGGAATAATCTTTGTTTCCATGTCAAGACCAAAGAAAATAAGATCTACAAGAGTAACGTTTTCATGACCTACCACATACAATAGTTTTGCCTCCAGATGCGTATCTGTGTGTGAGGAGGTTATTTATACACGCATTTTTATTCACAGCTCTTCTGAACACATGGCCATTGGAGCTGATAAGGTCATGGACCTTCCAGGGAAAACTACTCTAATTTTTTTACCTGTTTTTAAGCCGTAACGGTGGACAATCTCTGGGTACTGGGAAGAACTCAGAATTCAAACACTTTCCCAAGCAGGACCACTGTTGCAACCTGCGTCTCAGACCCCAGGGGCAGAGACTCCTGGACAGGAGTTTTGCTTGTGTGTGCCTGGGCAATTGGGGCCACAGGATTTTTTCCTCTGTGTGTCACATCTAACTCCTCATTGCTCTGGCTGATGTTGCTAGAATAACAACAAGAAATCTGCATACTGAAATTTTTCCATGAAATAATAAGTGTATGTGGATAGGTTAGGTCTTAAACTTTATCTAGGTAAAATCAGAAAGCAACAGTTTCTTCTGAAGGACTAACAGACATCTTAAACTTACAAATTATTTACTGTTATTTCTAAATTATTTCTTGTTACAATTAGCTGTTTTCCATGTTTTTCAAATATCCTCAATTTCTAGGGAAAAAAAAAAAAAGGAAAGTCTCTTCCTCTTTCATCATTTTCTGCAGCTACTAAATTGAACGATTTCTGTTCTGAATCTCAGTGAAACAAGAGACTCAGACTCGTCACTACTCTGACAGTGATCCAGGAACCAGCAAAGTCAAAATGAATCCATCACCATCTTTGGACACAGTTTGAAGCCTTCAGTAACACTGAAGGGAAGAACATCTCTGCTTCTTGAATTAAGTTTGGGTCCTTTCAGGAATATTTGGAAAATTCTGGAAAAATTACTACAAGATCTTTTTAGCATCAACCACTGGTTAAGCAGTCCCAAACAAGGCTGGGTTATAAGAGCCTTGTAATCTTCACCCACAAAATTAGTGCTCAATACATAAATGGAATTGCACGACTTGGGTGTCTTGAATTTGATTGATTCTGGGCCATTTAAATCAAAGTGGGTCACAACTAGATGTGTGATTTTGTTAATATGCTTATCGAGAACAAGGTAATAAATTTCAATAGTCACTGTATTAAAGCATTAATATTTTTGTTATTTTTTCCCTACAGAATACATTATATGTTGTGTTAAATATATGTCCAGTCAACAGTATCAAATTTATGCAATATTAAAGTATTTATTTGATATGTGTGAGAATCACTGTGCTAACTTCTTGTTTGCATAATACACCATGTACTTTGGCAGGTATATGCTTAATTTTTTGTTGTATACATTGGTATGTAGATGTAGTGCCAAGGGACATGGTCTAATGGTAACTTGGTAGTATTAGGTTAATGAGTCGACTTGATGATCTTAAAGGTTTCTTCCAAATAATTTGACTCTATGATTCTATGATCTACTGGAATTATTGTTTTAAATTTAAACTTGTACATCTTAGGTAAAAAAAAAAATCTTTTTATTTATAAATTACATACGATATGTATTACTACAAAAAAGAATTTACTTCCATGTTCTAGGTACAATTGTGGCCAACTGTACTCAAATCACAATCAGATGATTGTATAATAATAAAATTACTTCATCACAACCTTGTCAGTATTTTTCCTGGTGCTATATATTT
The DNA here is from genome assembly GCA_004320125.1 of Scolopax mira. Lineage (NCBI taxonomy): Eukaryota > Metazoa > Chordata > Aves > Charadriiformes > Scolopacidae > Scolopax > Scolopax mira. The sequence goes on from BJBW01015867.1 coordinate 9,687, forward strand.
GCATATTTGCATTGCTTATTGTTCTTCTGTAGATTTCAAAACATTTCAGCAAGGTCAGAGGAGTACCAAAACCCCCAGCCCCTCAGACGACTTCCCAGTTCCCATCAAGAGCCTTGGAGAGCCAGGAGTAGCACAGGACTGCCTGAGGACCCCTGGGTGGGCTCTAGGAGCTGGATTAGCCACCACCATGGCCTTTGTCTTGGCAGTCAAAATCTGGACCAATCAAAACGTGTTCTTCTTCCAAATCATATGTAATGCAGTATTTTTCTGCATTTCCTGTGAAATTAAATTATCAAATTCCTCAATTTCGGTTTTTCATTTAAAAACAAAACGTGCATTATTGCCTTTTAGTGCAAATGTTTTTCTGTGACTGATTCCATCATTAGTTTCTCAAACAAGCTGATGGAGACATTATGTCCATGGAAAGAAACCATTTCCCCATGGCTGTCAACACTTCTCTTTCCTATATTTGCCATTGGTTTTCCTGGCACTTGTTGTATTCTCAAGTGTCTTTAAATTTTTCTTTCTCCTAGTCTTCCAAACTCCCACCACATTTGTCCTCATTTACATTACTTTCTATCAGCTTCCTTCCACCCCTACTCCCACTGAGATTTATAACTTGCCTGCAAGCATTTCTCAGTGTTGCACTGATTTTAGCTCAAATGCTTAGCAAATATTTGAGATGATCCTGAAGGCATTTTTTTTTTGCCATTGGGAAAGGAATGATATAACACACTTGGGGATTCCTTGATTTAATTCTATTTCTTCACAAAACGAACATGAAGTCCTGTCTCCCTGAACACAGTAGGAAGTATTTTCGTTGCTTACATCACATCACATTATAAGTGCTTCTTTGACTTTTTCATAGTTTTCCCCATACTCCAGCTACCTCATTTTCACAAACAGCACTCAAAGCAATTCCCAGCTCATACATTTACAGTCAGTTTTGTCTCTAGAGAGACATCATGCCCATTTAAGTTCTCACTTAACAAAGAGCCATAGTTGTTCCCTCCATCATCTTCAATGAAACAAGCAAAATACACCCAGTAAGTGACGCAGTTGCCTCTACATCAAAGGTATAGTTGCTCTGGGCCAGCCAACTTCTAGCACACCTCCACAACATCCCACTCCTGTAACCACTCCTTGTTCTGTTCCTTTCTTGTCTCTCTGTCTTCTGTTTAACCATCATTTCCCTTCTGTTCTCTTTTCAGCACTGTCTCATGACAGCAATGAGATGAAGCAGCCACCTTTCCTACCCTGTGCCTCCCTCCAACACACCTCTTTTTTTATACCCTGGAGCATTGACATTCTCCTGTCTGGTAGACAGCCATTTTGAGACCAGGAAAAAGTTTGGCAACAGGGCCATTTAAAAGAAATTTTCAAATGGTTTCACTATGCTGTCAGAATGAAAAGATGACAGACACTTGTCCTGGTTTGAGGCAAAACAGAACCAATTTTCTTCTCAGTAATTTTACTTTTCAGTTAAGTCTCTCCTAACTAACTCTCTGAATTAAATGGCATATTTTTCAGACGGTGTCTGCTTATAGCAAATAACTGATGTTTACAGTTAATACCAGGGAATGGTATGCAGGGAGGCTCCTGCTTATACTTATGGCTGTAACAACCAAGGCCAACTATCTTTGTTATGCACCAAGTTGGAGGGTCAGAAGCAGAAAAGCATAGGGGTCTTACTTGCAGGGAGGAGCAGACAGGACAGGTGACCCCAAACTGACCAACCGGGTATTCTAGCCCATCTGCATCATGCTCAGTAGAAAAGCTGAGGGATCAAGTGGTCCAGCCTCTTTTTTCAATGGCCAGTGTCTGAGCAGGGCTCTGTCTGTTTGTTTGTCTTTGATCCCAATCCATGCATTCCTGAATTCAGATCTGGAATACAGTTCCCATTGCTGCATCCAGTATGGGACTTTCCCAGTGCTTGTCAGTGATGTGATCATCATCTTGGAAGATCGATACTGGTTTTGATATATTGTACATATTTCATAATTTTAATATTCATGTTATTATCCCTTTTTATTATTATTATTTCATTAAAGTAGTTTAGGGGTTTTTTTCAATCCATAGGTGTCTCTCTCTCTCTCTCTTTATTTTTTCTCTCCTTTGTCTTTCAGGGAAGGGAGAGAGGTTAAGGAGAGCATCTGTCATTTGTTTAGTGGCCAGTCCAGCCTAAAGCAAATTATAATAGTAATTTTTGCAGACGGTGAGGTCCATTTACTTCAACTGTTCCCATTTCTTTTGCTGTTCTTAACTCCTCTCAGCAAAAAGATAAGTCTTTGGAGGTTTGTCCAGGAAGTGGTGTTCCTGCAAGAAGCACTTTCCAGGGCTGGTGGACTTGCTGCTGGGAAGCAGTCTGGTCCAGTGAAGCACTAGTAGCCCAGACACAGTAGCACAAGTCTTCTCCAGTGAGCAGCAGGACAAGACCCAGGAGCAGAGGTCTGGTTTCAGAGAATCACAGAATATTCATAGTTGGAAGGGACCTTTGAGATCATTGAGTCCTACCAGAAAACAAAACAAACCAACCAAACAAAAAAAACCCTAACCCAAAAAAACCCACCAAAAAACCCACCACACCCAGCCACAAATAGACACAAAACAACAATCTTGGGCACTAGAGCATGCCCTGAAGTGCCA
>BJBW01015867.1:12448-32544 GCA_004320125.1 Scolopax mira
GCCAACTCCCACCTTTCTGCACCCTCCTTCCAGGTAGCTGTAGAGGGCAATGAGGTCTCCCCTCAGCCTCCTCTTCCCCAAACTAAACATGCCCAGTTCAGAGGCGCCATCACTACTCCTGCTGTCCAAACACTAACGAGTCACGCAGTAGAAGCGTGAGGCTGTACGGCTGCGGGGAAAGGGCGAGCGGCCCAAACCGTCCCATCGCCGGCTCCGTTCCCCATCCCCTCCCGCTCAGCAGGGGGCGCCCTGCCCAGAGCGCACCCCCCCCACCGGCGGCGGCCCGCCCACCGCGCATGCGCCCTGGCGTCCCCTGCCGGAAGCGGAAGCGGCCGGTGCCAGGCTGGGGAGCCCGAGCCGCGCCGTCGGGCCGCTCGCTGCCGCCGCTGTGCGTTGCTGGCTTCCGTGATGGCGGCCACGGCCCTTCCCCCGCTGCCGCCGCAGTTCAAGAGCATCCAGCACCATCTGCGAACCGCGCAGGAGCTGGACAAGAGAGAGCCGGTGGTGGCGTACTACTGTGAGTGAGGCGGCCCCAGCGCCGCCCCGCCCCGCCGGACCCCGAGCTCGGCCCGGCCCGGCCTGGCCTGTCGCGTCCCGCCCTGCCACGTCCGGTCCTGCCACTGTCCCCCGCCCCGGCCACCAGTCGCTGCTTTCCCCTCTCGGCTGGCTTGTTGGGTTGTGCGGAGTGTCTGTGGGGTGGAGGGAGAAGGGAGGAGGGGATGGAAGCCCCACCTCATGGGGCGGTGCGGGGTGTTCACGGCCTTCCCTGTCCCCCTGCTTCAGCTGCGAGCCCCAACCCGCCTCTCCTGTGCTCTATTTCTTGCTGGGTTAAGCCTCTTTGCGCTGGTAGTGGCTATGACGGCAGCCTAAAAACACGGTTGTACGCTGGTGTGTAAAGTCAAGTCTTCTGTGTTGGGATAGTCCTACTAAGTATCACCAAAGGCTGAAACGTGCGAGAGTCCTTTCAGAGTTTTTCTCCTGCTGGAATCCTGGAATAGATTCTTATCTATCCCTGTATCTGAGTAAGCAATTTGGAGTTTGAGAGATTTTATTTTCGTTGTCGCATCTTCAGGGTGTTCTGAGGGGCAGAGCGGGTTCTTCTGTTTGTTTCATTGAAATGAACGCAGCTAAATCTTACTGTAAAGCTTTCAAATGAATATGTAAATGTTTCAAGCTAATTTATGGCTTCTAATCTAATGGTTGTCAGAGTGGCCTGTGAGCCTTTCTTAAAGGCTTCCCACAGTTAATTAAGAAATGCCAGCCCATTGTCTTAAATCCCTGTCAGAGCTAATCACCCCACTTGGAAAATTCCTAATACATCAAAAATCCATGTTTATGTTGTTTATTATTTTTTCTTTTTATTGACACGCGAGGAGATCATTTAGGGGTTTACGTGGCAATAGTTTGTCTTCAAAAATAGTTAAATAAAAAAAGTAGAGGTAGAACTGGTAGTTAATTTGTAAGGCAAGCCTAAGTTTACAAGGATGAACTCGTGAATTTCAGACTTCAGAAAGCTCTGAAAAACCCACCATCTTAGTGTTGTGAGAATAATTTTAATTCCTATGTGTTACACAGGAATACTGTCCTAATGTGGAAAAGTGCCACCAGAGAAGCAGTATAAACCACAAATCAGACCAGTGGATGTTCTCAATAGTAGTTACTCTTCTTTAGTGGAAAAACACAGGATGAATTATACTTTGTGCGGCAGGAAGCACCAGCTAGGTCAAACTGCACTGTTTTCTTCTTGTTCTTTATTTCTTTGGGATTTCTAACTGCATGTGGCACCCTGTCTGGCTATAAAATAAAAATACTAGCACTTAGTGTAGGTAACAAAATACAAGTCTATTTCTGTTTTAAAACAGGACGTTTGGGTGGCTGATTTCTATTATGTCTTTCCCATTCTGAAACTTAATGTAAGTCTTAGTGTACAGGAAAACTGTGTTGAATAATTAGTGTTTTCTGTAAAGTCCTTTGCCATTCCCTGTCCTAAGTCGCCTGAAAATTTGCATATCTCAGTTTTTCATTTTACAGAGTACTCCACCTCATCTGATTCATTACTGAGTATAGTGGATACTATATTGAAGAGATAACTTTCTCATTACATAAAGTAAAAAGCAGTGACAGTGACACCTCTTTTACAAGACAGATCTGGCTTGGATCCTTTGTCCTTTTAAATTCACAAAAGAGAAGAAGCAATTTTCACCAGTGTTCCACGCGTCAACCGCTTCCTCCCGTGGTTGATGAGTTTGTCTGGATTGACTGAAATGCAGAATTCCTGTTTCATAGTGGGTTGGGTTTTTTTTTGTTAGTCTAATTCTCTGCAGGCCTGTGCCTGGCACCGTGCATGTGGTGGGACCACGAGGATGCTGTGGCACAGCCCCCAGCAGAGGGGACCCTGTGGTGAAAGAGCATGTGTTGGGACAGTGCTGGTGTGTTTTATCACAAGTCTGCTTGCACAGCCACTGTGTGAGGGAGAACATCTGAATTTTGGTCATGGATGTTACTATCAGTCTGAAGAAAAGCACGAGGTGTTTATAGTTTGGAATGTTGCCAGAAGTGATTCATCCCAAGAGGGGAAAAAAAAAAACAAACCACTTTGGTGCTAATATTAATGTATGGACGTATGTTTGCCCGGTTTTGATTTATGTACATTTTACTTTACATTCCACTTGTATATATCCAATAATAAGAGCTGCAGCATGAATTAATTTCAATATATTAGAAGGAAGTGAACTCTGGTAAGATGTGTTAACAATCTGAAATATTACTTTCTATAGCCTAGCAATAAAATTGTCAGGAGTTAATATTTTTGTCTCTCATCAGCATCCACTGGTGCCAGAGTGGTGCTCTAAGAGCTGGGAACTTGAGTGGCAGTTACACATTTTATTTGCATACACCATTTTAAAATTTTTTCTCTTTGTGTTTTTTGTGTGTCGTTCCTTTGAAGCATTAAAGTAGCATAAATCAGCACTGCCACCTAAAGAATATACTGTATTCCTTCTCTGGCTTCTCATTCCCAACCCTGATGTGCTTCAGAAGAAAACATTGATGCATTTGTATGATGAAAACCAACAATAAGTTATTTTTCGGCCAGGCCAATTCACTGCTGCTTAAACAGCTGTGCCCCCACACAGAGAAAGACAAGGAACAAGACACATTGGCTTGGGGTGAAGGCAGGGCTCCTACTTTTATGGTATTGCTGGCATATGTTGATTTAAAGAAACTGTAATTTGATGAACATTAGTCTCTTGGTTTATACAATATGGGGTGATTATTATTTTTCCACTGCCCCATCATTGTCCATGTGAAAAAGAAATCATTGAAGAAAAACATTGATGCTCTTGTGCACTATAACACATCACGGATGCTTTTTTGTTGTGGTACCTGCTAGAAACATTGCAAAAATTAAAAAATGGTTTTATTTCTGGTAGTTCTGTTTATTCCTTACAGAGCCTTCATGCTTAACTCTATCTTTAGGTATTCAAATTGAAAGCAGCATATGATCAGTAGCTTTATGTGTTGTTTGTAAATTGTTAATTTTTTTAAGCTCTGGCCACTCCTAGTAGATGAACATAATTGATTGAAGCAATTAAAATATATTTGCTTCCTGACAGTATGTGCCATAGTTTACATGGTTGTAAAATTTGTTCCATTTAGAACATAAGCTGTGGAGAAATACAGAAACCATGTTGTTTGGGTTTGGTTTTTTTTAAGTTGTACAGGACATAATTTCACAAAAAAAAAAATTTCCTTTTAAAGAGATTAGACATTTTGTATTTTAAGTGTCTAATCAGTGTAGATCAGCACAGTGCTGATCTACCACCTTATTTTAAAGAGCTTATCTCCCCATAAGAGACTTTTTCTCCCATTTCATATTATTTTGTGAATCATTGTCATTTAGTATGTAGCTATTTCAGGTTCAGAAAAGGTCAGCTGAATCAATAGATATAAGGGGATACCAGTAAAGGATGCTACATTGCTTTGCAAAAGGAAAATAAGTGTTTGGTGATTCCTTATGTTAAAAACTTACATGAGTCTGTTTGACTACTTTGAGATGTTATTCTGCAAACACAAGGAGGCAGGCTTTGATAAAAAAATATCTGGCCTGTGTAATAACTAGGCAGATCTTGCAAGGTTTGAGAGGTAGTTTTGTCTTCTGCAAACTTCTGGTTTAGTGTTTAAAGCAAGATTTTTCCTTAATCGTCGTTGTTTCAGCAGTGTTGTTAAGCTCTTCTCAAAGATGATTGGTGGTTCATTTTATACTTCAGTGCTTACTGGCCATTCATGTTCTAATTCAAAAGTATTGAGAGGATGCCATTGAGTTTCCAGAAAAGCATTGATGTTTCATTATATATAACATCCTAACACACAACAGTGTTTCCATATCCGGTGAATGCAACATGAAAAATTACAATTCTAGTAACTTTTGAATAACAGGCTTGTCATGGTTTTTCTTCACGTCCTGCTGAATATCAGAAAACATCCATGTCAGCTCAGTAGACTTGATCTATTTAAAGAAGGTATGAGAATATCTTCTCCAATTCTCAAATTCTGGAGATAGAAAAGCACTAGAGAAACCCTCCTGAAGGACTTTATTGTGTTGACATTTCTGATTTTGTGGGATCAAGCAGGAGAGAAGCGCAAAAGAGACTTCTTCAATCAAAAGTCATTCAGCCTTTAACAGAAATACCCATCTGTTACATGTGACTCTTTTTTTACATTCAAGTTTAGTCAGACATCCATGAAGCAAACTTCTCACTGCATGCCATTATAAATTATAAGATTTTTTTTTTTTTAATTTAAAAAAAATACAAAAAATAAAGTTCATGGCCTGGCTCAGAACTTGGGAAATATAGTTACCATGCAATCTTACAACTGAAGTACTGTTAATTTTTTACTGATGCTTCCTCAAAGCAGAGGACTAAGGACAGATATTTTCATTGAACTTTCAATTTATTCAACTTTTTGTTACATCATGATGAATTTTGAATGATTAATTTAAAAGATGCATGTAATTCATAAGTATTAATGGAAATAGTAGCTGGTGTTCGCTGTATTTAACTGCAGATGTTCTGCACATACTTAATGATTTCATTTAACTGGGACATTGTAGAATTAAAATGCATGAAATAATATTCTTATAACATTTCTGATCTAATAAGATCAAATTCCTGAGCTTTCCGGTTTAACTATTCTTTTTCTTTTTTACTAATTTTCTATAATCCATTTGTAAAAGTACATTTTCCATAGTATTACTGTTGATGGCAGAAAACTGGTTTGTGTGCTACCAACAATACTACAAGATTTAAAGCCTATTATTAGAGATTACATAGTGAAGAATAGATTTAATCTGTTCTTTACTCAGGATAAGTTAATTGAAATAGTCAAATATTTAAGAAGTAAATATCAATTTCATAGTGTACTCTGAGAGTTGTTTTGATTGCGCTGTGAGTAAAAGCAAAATATTTCTCAATTTCTTTTTCCCCCTGTGCTTTCTATTTTTTCTGGTTTCAATCTTAGAGAAAAAAATCTTGTTTGCTCTGATTTGTTTCAGAGATTTGTAAGTGAGAAAACTGTGCTCTTAAAATTCTGGTTTGTCTGTGGAGACAGAAAAATAGTGAGAAGTGATTGGAGTAACAAAGATAAATACATAAACCCCACAGTCCTCAAGGTGAACTGTGGGTAGAAGCAAAAATTAAAGATGATGTTAGCTATCGTATAGTGTTTTGGGCACTTTGATTAAATAGGTAGTAATTAAAAATAATCTGCTCTGACAGAGATAGGAATGAGAACATAAAATAGAACAAGTGTACTTCAGAGATTTAAACCTTATTTCTGAGGTGCGTATATTTGTATAAAACTCCTAAACCTCAGTTGTACAGTGTAAATACAATATCATGCATTTTTCCACCAGATATTTCACAGGTTTTTTTGGTGGATCTTTATTCAATTTGAACCTCTGGAAGTAGAAATTAAGAACTATCTTTTCCTGGCTGAGGTTTGCTGCTGCTTCTGGAGAAGGGATGCAGAATCATTGATGTTGAAGGGAACTTTGTAGATCATCTAGTCCCATGCTGAAAGCATGATCCCTGGTGCAGGTTGGGCAGGACCGTGTCCTGGCAGGTTTGACTATTCCCAAGGATAGAGAATCCACAGGTGCTGGGAGCAACCTATTCCAGTGTGTGATTATCCACACAGTAGAAAATTTTCCTTGTGTTTAAATGGGATTTCCTGTATTTCCTTTTGTGCCCATTACCTCTTGTCCTGTCCTTGGGCACCACTGAGAGGGTCTGGCTTCGTCTACCATCAGGTATTCAAGACCCTCTCAACCTTCTCTTTTCAAGACTGAACAGTCCCACCACTTATCTCTCCTAGTGTGACAGCTGTCCCTTCATCATCTGTGTGGCCCTTCCTGTGTCTCTCCTGCTGTGAGCCCAGAACTGGATCCAGCACTCCTGGTGTGTCACACAAGTGCTGAGTAGAAGGGACCTGCTCAACCTGCTGGCAGGCTTCTCCTCAGCCTTGGATGCTGTTAACCAATTAAGGTCAGGAGAACACTTTGGAAATTTATCTCTTGGTCATGCCCATCTGGGGTGCTTTGGTTCACCTCACAGAGTAGTTTGTGAGCATGAAATAGGTTTCTTCTGGTGTGAAGTAAACTGAAGGGTGTTCCAAAGGAGCACTTCAGATTTGTGCTCTAATCACTGCAAGCTTTTTTATCTGCCTGACTTGACCATAACCAATCCAGAGTAGCTGCCTTCTCCTTTTGCCTTCTTGAGATCTTAATTACTATAAATCCTAGAGTTGAGGTAGTTTTCTGTTTTGCTGGTTTTCTTCAGCATCATGAGGAGGTATAAGACCCTTCAAAGTTTGCAACTCGTTTTTAATTTAGTTTTAAGAAGTCCTTTGTTCAGTCCTGTCCAGTTCAGACAACTTTGACTTTGCCATGTAGAAATAGCATATATTTATGATCTATATGCAGAAATTACATGAATGAAGTCTGATACATTACTGTTCAGGAAAGCAAGAATAATTATTTTTTGTTTTTATTTGCAGATACATTCTTTATATGAAAATACATTTGCAGTAGTTTGAGTACAATCCAGTTTAATGTTTTTGTGTTCCTTGCTTCCCACATTTGTATTCCAACTGTTGTCTTCCTGTACCAAGCAGTTAACAAACATTTTTCTGTCAGTGTTTTGACAAAGGGAAGAGGAAGGTGTTGAATGTGAATGAGTAATAAATTACAGCCTGAAAAGGTTTTCATCTCTCAATCAAAATCAAAATATGGCTAAAGTTTATGGCAATGTTTTTTGTTACTATTTAATGTCAATGTGTTACTATGAAAAGTCAGAAATATTCCAGTTCCTAATAATTCTTTTTTCTATACTAGAGAATTAAATACACATGGGGGAAAAGGACTGTAATCGTTTGATCCTCTTAGACCAGGAAAAAAGGATGGATAGTAGGACAGAATTTAAAAGATAGAATCAACCTATTGTGCATGCTTGCTGGCTGGAACTTTTGTTCTCCAGCATTTTTACTTGGCACAGAGTTAGTTTAAAATGGGAGTGAGGGGAGTTTCAGTTGTTATCCAAACATAAATCTGGAATAACTTACTGTGTATTAGGAATGAATGCCTGGCACATCCTAAAGACAAAATTCTCGCTCTGAAATTGTGCTGTGTATTAGCAAAGGAAAAATAACGTGGTATTACGTGACATAAATAAAAGCAGAGAAGTTTCTCTAAAGCTCACTGTATAATTCCTTCCAGCACACCCACTCTTAGTATTTGCTGAACAAAGATTAAGGGCAACAAATCAGGACATAAATTTTGTAGTTGTCTTGGCAAAACATTTTTCTGAGAATGCTTACTTGCCAAGTCTTTATGAATTTGAAGATAAATGTCCTGTCTGCAAACTGAGAGCAAACCCTCTTTTAGTTAATAATTGGTAAAACAGTTCTGTCTTTGTGCATAAAAGATTACAAGTTACTTGAGCTCTACTTATAATATTAATTAATTTGTAGACATTAGCTCTGCGTAGCCTCCTTTGCCTCCTTAGTGCTTTACTTTATGTGGATACTACTGTTGCTGGCCACACAAAAATCTTATTTGCTCCTTCATTTGGATAAAGAGGTAAAAAATGTAGGTTTTATCTGTGATGAAGTCAAGTGCACAAAACAGTCTGAAAAAGGACCAACAATGGCCTTCATCTATTTGTTTCCAGATACTGCAGATCTTCATCATGAGAATTACAGGTCACTTATTTCCAAGATTGTCTACATTCTTCCATGGGTTTAGTTGTCGTTTTATATCAGAATTTTCAGTAGCTTGGCTTTTCATAGGGAAAATTTTTTGTTAAAAGTTACCAAATAAATGGCTCCTGTGGACCTAGTTTTTGTTTAGTTTTAGAGTATATTGCTGTGGTCATCGGGGATGTGCACTTTAAACATTTTTCAGTGTGTAGAGAGAAATTCTGAAGAGAACTCTGAAATAATTTTGATGTAAAATGGCACCTCAAGTGCAGTATTTTTAAAAGGTGTAATAATGCAATTGTAATACAGAATACCAAGAGGTTTTCTTTCTGTAGTGTCCATACCGTTCAGGAGATGGACTATTATAAATTGAACACTTGCATTAAAGCAAAATTTTTGTGATTTAGCAAGCACAGTAATAACACATTCCACTGATTTTGCAATATTGTAGAAACCAGAACAGCTGTATTTTAAGGAATGTAAATAATTACTTTGTTTTCTTTCAGATATAGGGGAAGGGAAACCAAACTCATGTTATGTTAAGCTTTCTCAGCATGTTGGGATGTTGGAGATGGTAAACTTCTGTCCTTTTGTGAGTTCCTTGCTGCTGAGATTGCCCACAACATAAACATGGAGGACAGTTCTTTGACCATTAATTTCCAGTTTAAAATTTCGCTGCTGATATTGACATGGGGAAATTACATTTTGCTCATTGCTCCTGAAAATTCAGTAATGAAGTGAGTTTGCCCATTTGCAGTGAGTTAGGCAGGAAAAGGAAATAATAGATTTCCTTCACTAGCTCAAAGTATATCTTTCAGTTACAATTGTGTATCCTTACCATAAGTAATATTTGTGTGATAAACACAAACTAAAAGATACATAAGAGACTTCTGACATCTTAATTAGCAAAGGTAGTAGTATCAGAACCAACGTGGTCTTACAGGTAGACTTCATATAGAATCCGTGGGACATTTTAAAATCATAGCAGAGAGAAGGATAACAAAGATGGAGACACGGTAAACCTTTTGTTTGTAAATAAATTCTTTCCCTTAGGAATAAGATGTAATAATAATACCCCCAAAAAATAATGCAATGAGTAGAACTAGTAGACTGTTGTCTGTGGTATGGCAAGGGATTACTGCTTTCAGATTCACTCACATATTGCTCTTCATAAGGATAATTTCAAAATATTAAAAGAGTATTATTTTTATTTCAGTGCTGTCTGTAGAGGCAAATATAAAATTATTTTCTCTTCTTCCTATTCTGTTTCTGCCAAAAAAAAAATCCCTAGTTCTTTCAGTTTTTCAACTGTTTCACTTGCTATCTGCTTGGTAAGTTTAATCATTGATGAAAGAGGTTTTCAACCCCTGTGCCCCACTTCTGGAGCAGTACTGAGTAAAGTACTAAGTGTGCCTCAATGTACTTAACAACATTTTGTGTGTCACTGAGCAGTTTCAAGCACTGGAGTGGATACTTTCTTTCTGTATCTTCAGTTTATGGGTGGAAACTGATGTTCCAGGAGATTTTGACTGGTAGGGTATGGTTGGTGTTTTCGAGCTGCAGGTTGCCTAGTTCTTCATTACAGTCAGGTTGTTTCATCAGATGTATTTGAGTCAAGACTCTCTTTCAGTACTGAATGCTATTAGGTGGTCATTTGCTGTCAGTAGTAGTTCTCACAAACATCATACTCTTTCCTGATGGCCACTTAAGAAAGAAGGAATCACTTTTGCTCTTGCCTCATCAGAAGCCTGTCTCTGGGCAGGTTTTGCTATTCCATACTCCTTTTGAACATATTACTGTCATTGAAGAAGTGAGCATCCGCAAATTTTGATCTTTGAAAGTTCTTAAAATTATCAGTAGACTCTCTTTTTAGGGTGACTTAAATGTGCTTTGGGCTTTTACTAGTTAATAAAATCACACAGGAAATCTCCTTTCCCATTTATACAGCCCTTGATACCGGTCAGGGTTTGATGTCTAAATGTGGTAACTGTCTCCTGGAGTCAGTCGCCTGCTGCAGAGATGTAATTGCTCTGACAGGTGCAACACATTTAATCTTAGTTCAGGTGACATTAATGATCTGTCTGTAGGAAGTCTCTGTTCTTAATATCTGCTGTGAGAGCACCTTCATGTCTTCTTGACAATCTGTACGCTTTGGATCATGGTCCTTTGATCTGGAATGACCTGAGGACTCTTGGGCTCTGCTGTCCCAGAGTCTTTTGTTAGCAGGAAAGCGGTGTTGGTATGGAACATTGCTTGATGTCACCCACAGTGTAAATTTATATCTAGACAAGAAGAACATGTTCCTTATCTGTAACTATTGTTCTTTGACCTGTGTTCTCTGTGTTCAAGACTCTCTCTTCTGTGTTTGCTCATTGGAACGTCTGGAGGAGTCTTTGAGTTTTTCTGAGTCTCTGAAATGCAAAGAGGGGAGGGGGCTGGCTTTTTAGGGCCACCTACAAAACTTAAGGATGTTGCAGTCCTGTAAATACACCCCTTTGGATGTTATTGAGGAAAGAAATTACCTTGCTTTCATTATATAAATGGATATATTTGCAATGAATGTGACAAAAAAGCCACATACAGGTAACAAAAAAGTAACAATGAAGCAGATAAAAAATGAGCAGTTCTTTTAATGATTAAACTGATCCTCAAGGCTAACGACATTTGCAAGATTTCCATTTATATGGAAACAGTTCTTTTTATGTAAATTAATTTTGAAAGAGATATGAATACACATACTTCAGCGAGTAGGATAACTCTATATACAGTAATGACCAAGGATGTTCTGAATGTATGTTGCCCTAACTCATATCAGTCTAAAATTAATTTACTTTCCTCTGAAAATGTCTGATATTTGCATCTGTCAAAAGGGAAGAACTGATACAGATGGCCCGTAGGTCTAGCATCCATTATGTTAATTCCTAAATTTTACATTATTAAATCATACCATGAAATGTGTTCAGGGAAGCTGACAATCAAGTACGTATTTAAAAGTCAGTTTAATTGAAGAATGTAAGTATTAACTCCTCATCACTCCTCAACACACTGAAGGTAAATAAGGTGGGCTTAAGAGTACATATCAGTAATTAGCTTAATATTAGTGTTGTCACTTGAAAAAACCTCCATAGCATAGAACCTACTTGGCAATTTTAACAAAAATTGCTGTCCTTTTTTTGCTGTGGTCAGTTGTTGTAGTTATTCATAGTGTTTATTCATTCCTGAAATTTCAGTCAGAGTAGACTTTTACTTGGTTGTTCTTTACTGAAAACCTGAATACAAAGGTGCTAGGTTGTTTTATAAATTGAAAATGTAGAAATAGAGGGGAATTGGAAGGTGCAAGTACTTTATTTTTGGGGGTCTTCAAATGGTTGGGTATCCCAACAGCTCTAACGTTAAAAAAGTGTTAGATTTGCAGTTCCAAATAGGGAATATACATTTTTTTTCTTGTATGTATAATCAGTTGTATATGAAATGTGAAATACTACTTTCAAAATCCAGAAAAATGACTTAAAATATGATGCTCATCACCAGAACCTAGGTAAGTTTTGTAGAGAGAAATCCACTTTTATTAGACAGACTGATAATATATAAAAAAGGCAGACAAGCTTTATTCAGCAGCAAATATCAGGATGAGTGCAGGTTGAAAAACAACTGTCTTATATTCATGTTTACTGAGATAATTTGAAGGGAAAAGGCTGTCTCTAGTGCACGAAGAGATGCTTGGAAGGAGAGAGATAGTAAAGCTGTGAAGCAAGTAAGGATCACTTGCAGAGAACTCTTGTATCCTGCAGGAGGAAGAGCATTGGGGTATGCCGTAAGAACTAGCTTTTAGTTCTTAAGCTCTGCATTTGAAGGTGTTTTATAGAACTCCCTTGAGGGTCAGGAGTGAGAGTGAGTGGAATGGGGTTTTTTTGTGTGTGAAAAATGGTCTGCATTTTGTTATCGAATGTTTCTGTCCATTTTCTCTTTTCTCTGTGTGTTAATCCTAGTAAATAGTAGTTGTTTAGTTTTACCCACAATTTCCTGAAGCATATAAAGTTCTGCCACATGCATATCTAAAATGAATAGAATTTTGGTATTAAAAAGATAATTTTTAATCAAAAGGTGTTAATAATTCATTTTCAAGATAATAGGCAACTTTACTTGCAGGGAAAGTTTAATTAATTCTGTCTTGTCTGTTTTAAAGATCAGCTTTGTGTCTTTTGATGATACGTATGCATATCCATGTATATAAATAGATGCTTAATTCCATTTGCTAAAGTGGAGTGTTTAAGCTAGCTAGTTCCTGCTACATGAAGTGCTGTTTTTGAGATGTATCCCCTCTGTACATATATGTAAGCCATAGGAAAATTATTCATGCATAATTAGGGATATAAATCGGCTTGTTCCTATTTGAGTTGCAAATGAGGATGATGATTATTTACAAAAGCATCAATCTGAAATCAGCAGAAATATTCTCTAAGAAAAATAAAGCATAAATCTTAGAAAAATATGTCCCAGTATACTGAATATATCTCGATTTTGCTGTCATTGCACATTGGTACTGTAGTAATACATTGTTAAACCACAAGATGAGTTTGTCTTTCAGATGTGTTGGGGGTGGCATCGGTGTGTTTGCTTATGGGTTTTGCCTTAAATAATAAATTCTGATTTTGTGTGTGTGTGTGTTTTGTCTACTTTACAGGTCGTTTGTATGCAATGCAAACAGGAATGAAGATTGATAGTAAAACCCCAGAATGCCGTAAATTTTTATCTAAACTTATGGATCAGTTGGAAGCTGTAAGTAGAATTTACTGTTTTTCTCTAAAATGATTCATGATGTTTAATTTTATTTAAGCTTCCCAAAATACTATCTTTCTTCTGTTGCCAGTCATTGATGCAACTGCTCTGTATGCAGGCATAGTGCATGAATGAAGTTGTGTATAACAAATTGGCGGAAGGACTGAAAAGAGATAAAGTTATATGTGTATGTATGTTTATATATATGTATGTATGTTTATATATATGTATGCATGCACAACCATAATTGACATTTCATACAGCAGACATTTGCCGTAAGGTTTTGTCTAGACAATGTGAATTAGAGTGCCTTATTCATACATATTCTCATAAGAAGTCATAATTCATTACGAAATAAATGAAGGAGTTCTAGAAGGCTTCTTTTATTGATTTGTCCTTGATGCCTTGAAGTTTATGAGAGTTATTTTCACTGCTGTAGGACTGGCTAGCCTAGTCCTTGGTGCCTTTGAAATTTTTAACCTAAACTGCTGTACCCAGGGAGTTCTTTAAAACATTATCTGAAACATAAAGATACTTTTGATCATATCCTCTGTTAGAGGTTGGGAGTCCCATACTATGAATTTTTGCAAATTCTTATCTGTGTTACTAAGCCATAGCTACGCCATGCTTTTTTGAGTGGACCTGACAGTATTAAAAAGCAAACAACCTTAAATAGAAGAGAGTTAAACAAAGAAAGGTAAAGTCATTGTACAGACGGTCAGTTTAAGTTCCAAGAGCTGCTTTTGTTCATATGCTTTTAGTTTTCAGTAGTCTCAAAGGAAGTGGTGTGTGGATTCTAAGGCCTAAGTGCTTATATAGAAGTAGAAGTAGAAAGTAACACTGAAAAATGAAGCAGCGTTTCTTTTTGTCTTTTAATTAAGTATTAATAATTCCATTCAAAATCTAGCCATAGTAATTTGTGGCAATCTAGCCTGAAGAATGTGGGAAACTAGAGCAACAATCTTCAGTTTTTCAGAAAAAAAAAAAAAGGAAATATGCACCACTTGTCTTTTATTCATACCTTATGATTTTTGATGTTTTATCTCTGATTTTTTAGCAATGGAAAATTCAGTGGGCAGTGACATATTTCATCAAATTTTAACATCTCTAATGGGTCTGATTTTAATCCTCAAAAGGAAAAAGAAGTGACAGGATAGATGACATTAAAACTCTGAAAGATTCTTCTCTTCATTCCCTAAGAATTGTTAAAATTTATTTGATCCCATACTGCAGCAACTAATTTGTCTGCAGTGTTCAGTTACCCCTTTTGTTTCAAATTTGGGAATCCAAAAATCCATGATTTCATCCTTTGGTTGCTGGTAAGATTGTCTGCGTGACAACCGATGCTCAGGAATTGAAGTTCCTTCTACGTAGCCAAGGGGTGTAAAGATGGAGAGAGCAGTCCTGAGGAGATCTAATGCAGCATTTTGGGGGGCTAGGAATTCTGCTTGGGTGTACTGCAGGGTGTAATTTGGGATCTGCAGTGATTCAGTAGCAGCGATTTTCAGCCTGCCCATTACCAGCAGGGGGCACAAAGGGGTGCCGCAGGTGGGTGCTAAGTGTTTCTCACATCTTTCCATGTGTTGCCACAATTTATTATTTTAGAGGTTAAAGTGGAAGCTTACAATCAATCCTGAACGTTATAGTAGCAAAGAATAAAAGTGTAGATGCATCCAGAAATTACCAGATGTGTAAGAAACTTCATAATATTCCAAATATGTAAATGAATTAAATACAGTGATTTTTATATATCCCAAATACGTGCTTCTGTCAGAAATATTTTTATATATGGTTGTGTTGATTTGCTTTTCTAATAGGTAACTGCTTCATTTAAATGTTTTCACTAAAATAAAACCAAATTTGCTGGTTCAAACTATGAATTGTCATTTAAAACATCAGTACTACTGTACTGAATCACAGATGATGTGATTGATAGTTTCAACAGTAAAAAGCTTTAATATTTTTAGAACACTATGCAACTGAATATCATTTGTGCCTTTAAAATCTCCATTGACCATCAGATCAAGTATAGCAATATTTTTCTGAGTGTAAGATGTATGTATAGACTGGTGAAATATATATATAAACAAATAATTTTCTTCCTGAACTCCAGCGTTTCATTTCAGTTACATATCTTGCAATTTACAAATTGTACACTCACAAGAAAAACAATTATACTTTGTGAAACAAATATTTGTGAAAACTCTGTAGAGTATGAGTTTGACAAAAGTCTTCAAATGTCTAATTGTATTTAGAAAGTTTATGTTTCATTACTGTAATCCAGTAACTTCTCTGGCAACATTCTACGTATTAAAAAATTGGCAGCAATCTAAAAAAATATGGAAATGCAGCCTGTGTGATTAAATTTTCTTCACATGCACAATGAAAAATAACTGTTATTCAGAGATTGTTTTTAAATCTTTTGGCAAAATAAAGGCTACAGGTTAGTATCATGCAGTGTTCCTGTTTTTGTCCTCTAAGGATAACCTGAGATTTCCTTATGTGCCAACAGTGAGCCTATTCAGAGGCTGTAAATCCACCTGTTGTAACTGTTAGAGGGTTATTTTCTTTACTGACTTTTATTAGGAAACCTGAGGATTCTTGTACTCTAACGTCTTTGAAAAGAGGTCTTTCAATTGCAGTACACTGCTTACACTGAAAATTCCAGTTAGTCCATAGGTCACTAAACCAGTCGTGGCAGGGATCAAATGCTTTGAAAGATGTAATGAATTGCAATGAAATAACCTTACAAGGGAGAAGATACATGATCACTCTGACCTACAGTATCTTTATAAAGCCTGCATTACTTTATCAATTCAACTCTGTTGAATCCTGACACAGGCTTCAGAGTGCTTGGCCTTTGGGATAGTAAGGGGAAAAATATCTGTAGCTGTTCCTTAACAATATTGTAGTTGTGTTTATTTGTAACGTGGGATATTTGGTTTTGGTTTAGTTTGGGTTTTTTTGAAAGTATTTTGTGATTGAAGAT
This sequence comes from Scolopax mira, assembly GCA_004320125.1. Taxonomy (NCBI): domain Eukaryota; kingdom Metazoa; phylum Chordata; class Aves; order Charadriiformes; family Scolopacidae; genus Scolopax; species Scolopax mira. The sequence goes on from BJBW01015867.1 coordinate 28,473, forward strand.
GATATTCAGAGCTACTTATTCATAATATTTCTCCTTCCAAACGAATGTGCTTTCTCTTTATCCTATTTCCAGCATTTGTTATGTTGGAAGCTGGAGATCTGTAAAATGTATGTTGTTTCTTTTTTAAATTATGTTTGAATTTGTCTAAATCAGCAGCTTCTTCTTGTGTTTGAATTAGATTGCAGAATTGCTAGGGTCTAATAAGGTAATTAATGTATTTTTTCAACTTTTTTTTTCAGATGAAAAAGCAATTTGGTGATAATGAAGCAATTACTCAGGAAATTGTTGGTTCTGCTCATGTGGAGAATTATGCTTTGAAAATGTTTTTGTATGCAGACAATGAAGACAGAGCTGGGCAATTTCATAAGTAGGTGAAAATCTTTGGGTTTGTTATCTGAATTAAGATCCTGGTCAGGAAATTTGAATATCCAAACTCTCTTTCATTTGACTAGAAACAAGAATTGGTCCTTAATGCATTTATTTCTCTTTGAGAAAACTCAATTTGTTAATACTCTAACTTCACACATTAACTGGTATCCTCCTTCTTGTGTTCTTTAAGAGGTTGCTCACCTACTGGGCAAGCCGCCTGAAACCCCAGGCTAATCCTGAGCTTGACATCAAGCATGTTATAGGTCCTATTGTCCAGTGATATTAAAATAATTGTTATGATAAATTATGTGGTTTGATTTACAGCAGTTACTACAGCATGTTGATGTCTTTGCTGGGCTTTCATTAATATAATATAGCATGTCCTACGTTGAACATTCTAAACTAGAAACTTAAGTGCAGAACACATGACCAGCTTTAAAAAAATACTGAAGACTTTCTGCATAGGAGTCAGGAGACTTGTCAATATATTGCTAAATTTAAACATTGTGAAGTAAGTTCTGTAGCATCATATTAAAAGAAAAAAAGTTAGTGATGATTGGCTTGAAATAAGCCGCTGTGATCTAAAATGCCAACTTCTAAAGTGTGATCCTGAATGACTGACATTAATAAGTTAATGAAATGTCTTCTTTTTTACAGAAATATGATAAAGTCCTTTTATACTGCAAGTCTCCTGATAGACGTTCTGACAGTATTTGGGGAGCTCTCTGAAGAGGTAAGTGTTAGGGATATTGGTGTATTATCTGATTGCTTTTCTTAGCAAGGTGCAAATTGCTGGTTTTGTTCTGTAAATTTCTTTTTATAATTTGTGAATATGAACATCAAAGAACATAGGTTCTAATTGTGTGGCCAAATACATGTTAATAAGTCATAAGGAACTGTGCTAAGAAAGTCAAATAAATTATATGTGAAATATTACAGAAGTGTGGTCTTTTAGAAGATGCTTCGTGACTTTATGTATCAGTTAGAAATTCAAAGTCTGATTATTACTGTAGAAAACACAGCATTACATTAAGCAAGCAGGAATTATTATGGGGAAAAGTGATGCAAGGTTCCTGGCTTCTTCTGCCTTCATGTTTTTTACCCTGCAAGCCAGAGACTTTGTGAAGTACAGTTTAGAATTTCATTTAATTAATTCTCAAAAATTTTTCATGTAACTTCACTCAGGACTTTTAAAGAGATTATTCTGTTTACCTCAGTTTCCAAACCACTTTACCTGTGGTTATTACTGTGGAATTTGAGTTCATCAAGTGCCTCGGAGGTGATGATATTGATGTGAAACATGGTATCAACCTGTATTGTTTGCTTGGTCAAATTATTCCACTCTCCCTTCCACATTTCTCATCTCTGTTTATATTCAGCCTTGTTCCTTGAAATATATTACCTCATAACTGTCAAATCTGGTTTGCATAATCAGTTTAAGATTTCTCAACAATTGTGAACTCTTCCTGGATTAAAAAAAAAAACAACAGTATTGTAACAGTACTGGGAGGTGTAAAGTGGCCAATCTTCATTTCATGTTTTGACATGTTAAAGTTGTGCCTAACAACCGTAAAGTATATTTTAAAAAATTAAATGGAAAATATCAAAAGAATTGAGATTCTGACATTTATTTCAATCACTCATGAAAAGAAGAATCTATGAAAACCAAAGTGAAATGCTTTTCCTCAATTCCTTTTTCCCAGAAACTGAAAATAGTGAAAAATCATGTTGGTGGTGGTTTGGGTTTTTTTTTTTTGTAATTACTGAAGTTGCTGACACATTTTTCTGTTTCAAACTGTTACAGTGAAAATGGAATGAGAAAGGCAAGGAGGAGATTGGCTTCTCACTGCTATTGCTTCATATTGACAACATTTCAGATGAGAGCTGGCAAAAAACTATCTTGACTGTCAATATAGTGGTGAATTTTTTTTGAGAAGTGTTAATATTTGTTTTGATAACTGACATATTAAACTTGTCATTAACAGTTTCTTTAAAATCCTTATTGTCATAACCCTTTGCTCTGCAGGTAGTAATGCTAAAGTCCTTCATCTGATTTTTAGCTATGTTGTGAAGATACTAAATCAAAATACTCTATGTCCCAGATTATCACATGGACACTCTACATTAATCTGCAACTGTAGCAACTTTTCTGTATTCATACTTCTAAGTACATTTTTTAAATTTAAAATAATGGAATTAGAAAAAAAATATATTATTGATAAGCAGGAGTAGCATTTTGCATTTCAGATATTTGTATCTAACGTAAATAAGCATCTAAGTTTATGGAGACAGGAATAAAGGAAACTTCCTTTATTATTTCACATCAGTAATTACTACACTGTACTCTGTCTTTCACACTATATGGTCCTGGTATAATTTATTTCCTTTTCCTGACATGCTGCACTAATTGAAGACCACCACATTTTCCTTTCATGCTGAGATCCTATCAGAGCTGTTCTTTTCTTTTTCTGTTATTTCTAAATTCCCTGATAATTTTCACATGTGTAATTTATCTTTAAAGGTTTGTCTAATGACAGCAGAGAAAGCAGTTTAATTTTATAATCTCAGCGTGGAAAACTCGGTTATATTTCTGGTTTGAATGCATTAATTCATGGAAGTGAGTAGTTAAAACGGGTGGGCCTTTTCCCTTCCCCAGAACGCCCAGCACAGGAAATACGCCAGGTGGAAGGCAGCGTACATTCATAACTGCCTGAAGAACGGGGAGACTCCTCAACCCGGGCCTATTGGGATGGAAGGAGAGAGCTTCGGTATGTGTTTGCCTTTTCTTTTCAGAAGAGCAGAGGCCTGGGCCAAAACCGAAACGGGGGTTTGCGCAGTTCTGCAGGGAGCACCCCACAGGAAGCACAGCTTCCCTCTAATGTTCCAATCACTCTGCCTTCTGCTTTGTCTTTTCTGCTTCTCTGTTATTTTTATTGGACCTTACTATTCGATTGACTTACTAAATTATTTTTTTCTTTCCTCTGTAGTGGAGATTACTATTTTGAATATAACTCCTGTCTAAGAAAGCATTGTCACCTTTGGGCCAGAGCCATTTGTTTTTTTAACGCTACCCACAGTCCTCCTTTGAAATATATTCTCTAAAGTTATCATCCCTTTGCCAGTTGGTCCTCTCTCAGAAGTTAAATAGGAGGCAAAAATGGTTTAATCATAGATGAATTCAACTTCAAAGCAAACACCTGAGACAACCCCTTCCTTCCTGTATAATAATGTGGTTTTCAAAGCAGATTTACAGCCTACTACAGCATTAGCAATTTGATTTCTAATATCTTTCCCATGGAAGTTTTCTTAACTGTCAGTGCAGCTATAGCAAGACAAACTTATGATGGTCAGAAGACTGGAGCACCTCTCCTTTGAGGACAGGCTGAGAGAGTTGGGGTTGTTCAGCCTGGAGAACAGTAGGCTCCAGGAAGAACTTAGAGCCTCCTCCAGTATCTTAAAGAGGTTACAGGAGAGATGGGAAGGGACTCTTGATCAGGGAGTGGAGCAACAGGACAAGGGGTAATGGTTTTGAACTAAAATAGAGTAGATTTAGGTTAGATATTAGGAAGAATTTATTTCCTGTGGGGGTGGTGAGGCACCAGAAAGAAGTTGCCCAGAGAAGCTGTGGCTGACCCATCCCTGGAGGGGTTCAAGACCAGGTTGGACAGGACTTTGATCAACCTGGTCTAGTGGGAGGTGTCCC
>BJBW01015869.1:286-39543 GCA_004320125.1 Scolopax mira
AAGAGGGGAGATTTAGATTAGATATTGGGAAGAAATTCTTTGCTGTGAGGGTGGTGAGAGCCTGGAACAGGAGGTGGGAGAAGGGACTATCGGTGGGTACCTACAGGTCTATACATGGTGGAAAGTTTCCTGTATTTGCATCATTCTTCAACCAAGGATCTGGACTGCTTTGGTTTCCACAACAGAAAGGCTTCGGAGTATGGAGAATAGAGCAAAGCTTGCCTTCGACCCTTTCCTTGAATCTCTGTATTGTCTCACTCGGAGAGAACGTTTGCATATTGATTATACTTTTATTATCACACAAATCCACGTCTTGGAAAATCTCTGGCCTTCCCAAGATGACTTTCCTATTCTTTCACATAACAGAAAGGCTAAGAAATAACATTCAGATGCCTGTTTAAAAAGAACTGGAATTTTCCCCGGCGTTTTGGTGAGGGAGTGGTGATGATTTGCTCTCTGAGCTCTGGGTGCCCTGGGCCCTCTCGTGGCTGCTTTGGAGAGGACACAAAGGACTTTGCCTTTCAGCAACTTCTCACTTCCAGAAAACTCCCAAGAACATGTTCTCTTCGGGCTCTCCAGATCCCATTATATTTTTTCATTATAATGGAAAACTGCACCATCGACCACGATATTTAATTTCGGCACCAAATTTGCTTGGCATTTAGAGCTACTGGATTTTTTTCTTTTCCTTCCAGCTAATTGCCAACAAAAGACTACTTCTATTATTTTCTTAACCCATCCATCAAAAAAGTTCAATATTTTAAAAGTTAAGTCTTTAAGGATGGTGTATGATTAGGCTTTTGTAAGATGTGGGGTCCTCCAAAGAGCCCCGGGGGCTACATTCCCACGTGTAGAGATGCACCCTATAAAATCCCTTCCCTTTGCTTTTTGATACCCGAGACTAAAAGCAGATGAAGCATAAATATTCTCAAGATAAAAATCGTTTGCAATTATTCTATGCACCAGTAACTTCAGAGAGAGGCCTAAGGAAAAAAATAAATAATCAAGGATCCTAAGCCTCTTTTAAAAAAAAAAAAGAAATTATAGATAAACAGATGGTTTTAAGTGACAATACACCTGGAGAGGTTACAAAAAAAAGAGAGAGACTGCCTAAAAAGATCATCAAGAGACCAAATTGTTTAGTCAAGGTTAATGAAAGTTAGGATATAGTGGCAAACGCATGAGGAAACAGATTAGATTAAGTGAGCAATTATAGAGATAAAGATTGTAAAATGCCGGTTATTTCAATCTTGTAAGAATCCCTTGGTTTTAGCACCATCTTAAATTGTCTTTAAAATGCTTGTCATGCATTTTGCATAAGGAATGTCTCGATCAGGCTTTGAACGGAGCAAAGGATGAGAAGATTCACCTGCAGCTGTCACCTGGTTTGTGGTCGGGGTCCTGCACCCCAGCTGGGTTTTTGTCAGGAAAAGGAAATTGTGAAGCTTTTGGGGTAGAGCAAGAAAAGCTGCATTTCCTCACCAAAACCTGTCCTGCTCCTGGAGGGCTTCCAGAACCGGGGAGCGAGCAGGCTCCGCCGTCACTAACTGCCGCTATGATTGTACCATCGTGCAGCAGTTATTGTTCATAGCAGCTAAATTTTGATGGGAAGTAATTCCTTGTTAATTATGAAAGACACACAGTGTAAAGGTTTTCATTGTCAGCAGTAAACCCCAGTATTTCCTGAACCTGAGGACGTGGCTCTGCAACAGCAGAATTACTGCTCAGAGGGATTACAGGTAAACGAGCCACTTCCATTTGAACTTGATTAAAAGAAATTCCTGCCCTTTCTTCTGCCTGTTCCCCTTTATTAGGAATGCTTTAGTCAAATGGCTGTGTATTATTTCAGTGCATCATAGAAGCTGATTCAATTAAGATAGTGAAATCACAGATTTCATTTTTATAATCTATTATCAGGGATTAACTCACCGAAGGTCTATTTCTGACCTTGACTTTCCAAATTGCAATACGAGAAAGGGAAGTGTCTGGTAATAACACAACACCCCTCCATACACACTGACTCCTGTGGGAGTGTTTAAGAACCAGTGAGCTTATGGGTAAGACTTGTAAATTTAAAAAAAATAATCCCAGAAAACAAAAAACCCAAGTATTTACTGCTGCAGAGGAGCAAGGGGCTGCACTAAAGTGCCGTGGGACGGTGTCTGGAGAGCGCGATCCCAGGGTGCTCAAGGCAATTCAACTTCCAAATGGGATAACAATTATTTAAGGAAAAAAAAAAAAACCCAACAAGTTTGTTCTGCTTAAAGGCTTTAGAGGAAACAGCTCCTTTGAAGTAGGTGGACGTTCCCCTGCTTTCCTGCTCCACCCTCTGTCTCTCCAGCATCATTTCCTCCTGGTCACAGAGGACATTTCAGTCAAAGCCGCAATTTTTAACTTTCTGGGAGTTATTTGATGAAGGAAGCCTGGGTTCAGCCCGTGCATTTAAGCCCTCCCTTCCCCATCACCACAAAATAGGCTAAGAGAGGGGAGCTAGTTCATCTTAGGATAGTTATAGAATAGATCCTATGAATAAAGGCGCTTTTTGTTAAATATTAACAATAAAATTACATACTGCTTTCCGCTCTACTTAAAATTTTAGTGAGGATAAACCCTGAGGTGCTCAAACCCATTATATATAAGCTCTGTCTTTCCATTACCTTTTTTTTTTTTTTTTTCTCCCTAGACTTATGCTGGCTGGAAAAAGTTCTGGACACTTCAGTGTTTCTTTGGCAGATCTCTCTAGAGTATTCCGCAGTAATATCTCAAAATTGACAGTAGAAAAACCAAAATATCCTGGGTGACCCTTCTGCAGTCTTACCTTCTTAAATTCCCCATATATTAATCTCGCAAGTACAGTTTATGATGAGTCATTAAGATATTTTCCATTTCAGACATTTAAATATTTAAAGATCCAGAGGTTGGGTTAAGATTTGAGTGCTTAAATCATCTCCTTCCACTCGCTCCACTTACCCTTCAGAGCAGACTGGTGCCTGCAAACATTGCCACCTTTCCTAAAGGAATATGTCCATTTGAAGCCAGGAGGGTACTAAAAAACACAACTCGTGCTGCACTGCAACGTGACCTGTTAAAACTGCAAAGTTATCTATGATCTATTTGGAATTTTTTCCTTTTAGGGTAGGAAATGATCTATGTGTGTGTCAGACCGGCGGTGGTTTGAAAAGAAGGGAAAAAAAAAAACCAACATAAAATAAAAATCAACGTGTCCTGAGGGAACTGGGGGGCTCTGGCAGTGCTTGCAGCAGAATCACGGAATAGTTGAAGTTGGAATTTCTTGGTACCTGAAAAATTTTACCCGGAGGGTCCAACTGCTGTGGGTTGAAGTAGAAGTTGGAATAGAATCAGAGAAAAACATCCGTGTCAGGCCCAGCTATGGCACTAGCCAAAGGCAAAGGTGCACAAACCAGCTCATTTCCCTGCAATACAACTGCAGGATTCTCAATAAAAAGATTTTACAACCAGAACTGTGGCCGCTACGAGAATTAAGCAGATACTGAAAAGCAGAGACAAGTTGTTCATTCTTTTTGTGGACAAGACAAAGCTTAAACCTCCAGAGTATTCATCTTGGCTTTGCTTTTGCTGAAGGATAATGGCTGGAAAGGAACAAAAGCTGAACTTACAGATAGAATTTTACAATTCTCAAGAATTTTACCTTTTTTTTTTTTTTTTTTTTTTTTTGAGTAACTCCAATACAAAAATCATCTGTTCTTCCTTGAAGTGAAATTCTGTTGCAAAAGAGAAGACTTACCTGGAATAACAGAGTGCTCTTTAAACAAACCATGTTCTTTATACCAGGCTCAATCAGGTCAGTTAAAAAGGAAAAAAATAAAATAAAAAAATTATTGGTTATTCTTTTTAATCTGCAAGAAAATGTTTATTCTTTGTAAACCCCACAGAAAAAAAGAATGCAGCCAAGACCAAGTATTGAACGAAAATCGTGCCAAAGTAGGCAGCAAAATGGGGGAAACCTCAACACAAAAAGTCCGTGACAATATTTCATGTTTTGCACAAAGATGAAAAACCTATGACATTTCTGAGTAACACTTTCATGGTGACAATTACACAAGATGATTCAGAAATGCAAATGACAGCAACATGCACACCTGGCTAAAGCTAGAAGTTTTCTCCCAAAAGAATATCTGTGATTAAAATGATGAATCTTTAATACTTGTAATGACTTGCGTGCCCTACTTAATTTTATTTTTTTCAATGAGGCATCCATGCCAATTACCATGAAACTTCTTTAAAAACTCCTTTTAAGAAGAACTTTGTCCTTCCAGAGTCCACTGCATGTTTGCAAAATCATAATCTTGGGTTTATAATTCCGCTAGTTTCCAAGACAATTTTGCTTCCCATCCTGCCAATCCCCACCCTCAAAAACTCTGAGCCAGAGTTCAGAGAGTCAGAAGTCGCCAGCGCAAACACCTTCTTTCAATGTATAATTTACATTTTTAACTTCAACCTTTGTGCAATTGATGAGTTTCCTTTAAAACTCTTGAAAAACTCCTTGGCGCGAGAGCCGAAAGATATTCAGCTCCGTTTCAATTGTCAAACACAAGGTGATATAAAGGGGAAATCACAGTTGACTAAAATAAAAAAAAAAAACCCAGAACTGCAGCTTTTATTAGCCAGCTTTACAGTCTCTTGTATACAGTACATTGCACAGATCCGCCTTCACAATAACGCTTCCTGGATTAATATTGTGCCTTCCACGATGCAGTATAATCAAGGCAAGTTACAGAACACTGCTGAGTTTATATCAAAATAAACAGAAGATGTAACCTTGCTTTATAATGAACATCCAAATTACCATGTACAATTTGCAGTAGACTCTGTAATGAGCTTGATATATAAGCTAGATGACAGTGAAGGGGGAAAAAATAGTTTAAACTATCAAGTTTCCTCTTGAAATGTCTTTTCCCAAGGCACTGTGAACAAGACTGTTAGCAATTCTCAATGACTAAAAACACCAATGGGAATATAAATATTTCACACAACAACCACCGTCACATCATCTATTCTCTTAATTCTTTCCCTTAAACAACGCCCCTGAAATTTGTTTGGTCCTTTGAGGGGTAATCAAATTATCTTCTGCAACATCACATATTTGTATTTAATACATCTATAAATCAAAGCTTTGTTAGATTATTTAACCCTTTCGCTGTAAAAACTAAAGGTTTTTTCCCTCACTATTTCTCAATGAATCTGTAAATTCAACTTGATCATTAAAAAAAAAAAAAAAGAGAAAGAAAGGGTTCAAAATCAAGCAAAGCCCTGTATTTTTTCAAGAGGAAACCATGCAAGAGTACATAAAAAGGCAAAATTGGCTACTTGAAAACCAAGAATTGTTTTTAATGCATTGGCCAAGGAAAATAAATTGCAAAGTTCTGTGAGGTTTTCTAAAAATTTACAAGAAAAACCGATGGGTAGTTCTAGTCAATCCAGATGTTCTTTTATCCTGTTTTAAATGACAACAAATACAGTCTCACACGATACAATTTCATCTTGACTGCAAGAGACACTCCTGTGTGATGCCTTCAGCATGACAAAATTACTGGGAAAAAAAAAAAAAAGAAAAAAAAAAAAGAAAATTGGCATTCATTTCTTCAGGGGCTGATAAACAGAGGCATTGGGGTCAAGTCCAGAAGGGCTGGTCTCCACAAATTTGGAAGAATAATGTGGGGAAACAGGACTCAGAGTGCTGGTGGCTGCAGTGTACGTTATGCTGGGCATTACTGCCATAACTTCTGCAATCTTCTGTTTTAGGTCCTTGATTTCCTGATCTTTTTGAATGATTTGCCCTGGAAACAGCAAACGACATGGCTTAGAAGAGGCAGCACGTTGTCACCCTCCACCTCTGACATGACATCAGTCACCACATTGACACAAACTCCAGGTTTGTGGTGAGGAACTGTGTTTAATCACCTCTATTACCATGGAACACAACCAGACAGAGCACTTTAATTCCATTTTGCACTGTTTGGATTCCCAGCTGCATCCTACCAAAAGATTATTTCTACTCCTCAACCTTTTTTTCTGTGCTTTTCAGCTTTATGAGCAAGCATAAGAGCTTGCTTATTAAATGGGATATTTAGTTTTTTCTAACCCCCCCTCTGTGCTCACTCACAACATCACTACGACAATTTCTGCAACTACATAAAGAGAAACACCAAGAAAATGAAACAAACAAAATACGTCACTCTAGTAAAATTTTCCTGCAGCCAAGAAAACTTCTGCAAGGAAATTAAACAAATCAAAAGGTTATTTAATTTTGCTCCATGGTTTGGAGCTGAACAAAGGACAGTCTGGGCAGGGTTTTATACTGGTTTCGTGCTCCCTCTGGTGGCTGCAACACCCTCCCAATGAGGCCACCAGTGCCCACCAGTGGGAAGCTTCAAACAGGTTGGGTTATTCCCCTCCCCTGCATTTAGGTTGTATTTACTTCAGGAGTAATGAAGTATCATTAGGATTCAAGGACAGGGTGTTAATAGATGGCAGCTATTATTTTATCTTCTAGCTCTTTAAAAGAGGTTCTCTAGCTTTAAGGTAATGGTTTATAAAAATATAGGAGATAATAACAAATTTAACACCCATCTTGGTGTTTATTGCCTTCAGTTCAGACTGAGATTAGCTCAGCTGATGAGCTGGATTGCTCAGACTCCCATTCACAAAGTGGTACAAGACAAAATCCTGCAGAAATGCTGAGTGGAGGCCATAGCCCAACCTTAAATAAAAAGGCAGAATATTCTTTCTGTCCTATTTTCCCAGTTTCAGCTCACTACACGGTGAATGAAACTACCCCACGTTACCTTGGGCAATCTCAAGCTGCCGTTTTGCATCTCCTAAGGCAGAGAAGAGATCCAGCTTGATCCTGGTCTCTGCACTCAGGCTGTTCTCTAAGTGCTGTGTTTTATCCTGCATGGCTGAAAGTGCTGACATTAACACCTCCGTATCCTTCTCGTTTTCCTTGTACTTCCGCAGTTCCTGTAGGATTAATTAGGACAAATGTTATTCTCGTTGACTTTACACATGAGATACACAGACAAGTCTTTCTCTTCCCCACAGCACACCGCTGGGCCTGGTATTAATACTGTAAAATTAAAATGATGGTTAATTAAGGACACTGTAATATTACCTCCAGTAATTATACACAGCCATCATACAAGTGATTAAAGCCATATTGTACAACGTTTAATTACAGTGTGGTGAGCAAGTACCATTTACTCTGCTTCTCAACCCTCTCTCATCTGTCCCAAGACCCTCCACCCAGAAATGCTCCTCCCCAGCACTTCCCAGTCCCAGCACAGCAGCTGCACGATTCCCTGCACCAAGCCCTGGAACAGCAAAACACTTCCCACCAGAAGAATGGTTAGAATGGGAATGGATCTCATGCCCAAGAGCTCTTAACAATTTAAAGTGAGACTAAACAAACACATTTCAATGGGCTGATGGGAGGGATTTCTTTATCTCAAAGTATTTCCCAAGTTGAACCAAACTGTGCTGCAAACCCAGATATTTAGAAGACAGAAAAGGAGGGAGCAAGTTTTCTGCACCTTGTGGCTGGGAAGTAGGTATTAACGTTTTGACTGAGAGAAAAAGAAATACCATACACACCAAAAAAACTTCTATACTTTTAAACGAAGAAACAATACCACTACAGGGGAAATACTAATACCTTTAACAAAAAAGCTTTTCTAAAAGTTTGAAGATGCTAATAAAATTAAAGAGCTCGATTATAGCTGGGTGTCATTATTTGAAAGCCGTGCTCATATTCTCCATAGATAAACCACACTTGTTTTCAAGGGTTTGCTAAACCCGGGAACAACAAGGCTGCATATGTTTGTTGGAAACAAGTTCAAAATAACACCAGGTGGATTTTGAAGACGAGTACATCTTTAGGAACAGACACTTTAAAGGCATAAGGTCAATTTCAACTCACACATTTGAGCTCATAAACTCCAACATGCCAGACATTGTGTCTGCTGCGAGTCCACCCACAAGGTACTTTCAATGCTCAAGCACTTTCACAAGAAAAAAAAAAGTCTGGCCAGTGATTGAGACTGCATTGAGTAAGCAATCTGACTTAGGAAACAATCTGACTTGTAAGCAGTGAAATTTATAATAACACAGACCGGCAACAAGCTCCTCGCATTAGACAAGAAATGGTGTTGAGGGGATTATATTCTCAGTCTACCCAGACCGTTGGTTTTGGGTGAAAAAAATGTAATGATTTAAAAAAACTGAATGGTGTGGAGCTGAGACTATTAACCTTTCTCATACCCACAGTCTTACAAAGCCTGATGCAAGACATGCAAGACAGACATCTGAAAAGCCTAATTCTTGAAGGTGTTGATTGCCTCTTACGCAGATCCACCAGTTCCCCAGGGCTGAAAGCACCCATTGTGCTGCTGCTCTAAGTCCCTGGCGCTTTCTCATTACCTGAACTTTCATTTCTAGTTCTCGTATCTGATCTTCTTTCAGCTTTATGTCAATTGTTAGCTTCTTGCACTCTGTCTCCAGCTCTCGGATACGATTCCGTAAAGTTTCGGTACATTCTCCTCTGCAGAAAAAAAAAAAACCATAAAAAGAGAAGAAGATGAAATAAGAATGAGGCTGTCATTCCTGAATGGTTGATAATACAAAAATTAATATAAATATTGAAGGATAAAAAGAGGAAGCGAACTTTGTTCTTTTCAGCAAGATAATTTCCCTTATGGCAACAACGCAAAAAGCTGTGAAAAGTTATTCCTCAAGTATTAGGAAATTTGGAATATTTATGAAATATATATATTTCATATATACAGAACAGAAAAGCAGAAATAATTCTTTTTAGACATTTGGAGCACTGCAGATTAAAGTCACCTACACTTGTGCCACACTTTCATCTTGAAAAACCTCCAACGAATACACCTGTGTTACTACAGAAACACCAGTGTGTGAGCACTGGGAGGCACTGGCTGGAGCAGAAAACTTTCAAGATGTGAGATCAAGACAATATTTTGGCCAACATCTTCGCATCAATCCTTGATTCATAGTCCCCACATGAAAGGGGAAGTTCCATTTTTTAAAGCAGACTGACCCGTGCAGGGTACAACATCTCTTTTGTCACGATTAAGATGCAGCAGATAATTTAAAGCATTTTCATCCTTTACACCCTGTAACTGTAACCTACGTGGGTACTGGGACTCAGCCTCATGGAAGGAGATCTCCCAAGTCCTCCCACTGCCTTAATGCAGATAAACCTCTCAACACAAGTGCTAGAGACTACTCCATGTACAGAATAATCATCTCCAAATCTCCCCAAAACCACATTTCAGTAGCAACAGCAACATTTCAGTCATTTTCTGGAGCTGAGCTGGCTTCTGCGGCAGAACAAAGTACCTCGTAGCAGCAGCAAATGCGACAGCACGTGCAGCAGTTGCTTCTTCCAACTTCTTTCTTTTCTTTTCTTCCATTAATTGTTTTTCTACAAAGGCCCGTGCTTCCTGCTCTGCCTTTAGTTTCTTCTCCAACTGGCTGATCATTTGCTTGTCTTTTTGTTTCATTTGTACAGCATTGTGTAATCTGGAAGACAACGGGTACGGGATTTTAATGCGGGATTTCACTTACTAAAAATAAAATTACTGTGAATGATCCCAAAATGAGTCTTGCCGGATTTGCAGAGAAGCGCCTCAAACTTCGTAAGAGCCTCAACAAAATATCTCCCCTTTACACCAGGCTACAGTTGTCAGCAATTAATTTGTAGAAACACCTACTTGTTCTGCAGCAGTTCGTTTTCTTGCCGGAGCTGCCCGATTTCAGCCCGAATTCCCCGCTCTGTGTTGCTCAGAGAACTGATCTGACTGCGTAGCTCCTGCTCCACCTGCCTGCTCGCTTGCAGGTCCGCCTTTAACTTTTTAATATCTTGTTCCAACCTAAGAAAGACAATTTGAAAAAGTCAATTTCAACTCTATTTCCCACTTACCCAAAGGTTGGGGCACATTATATAAAAATAATCATCGTACCATCTGCCAACCCCTTGATTCTTAAAATAATAGACTCTCAGAAATAATGTCTATCCTTCTTAAATAATAATAATGTTTTATGTAACTATACATATATATATAGCTCTATATATAGCTATAGACACACTTCATAACCTCCCACAGGGATTTTGTTTTCCTCCATGCACTGCAGAGTTGTAAAACAAATCCTATGGAATTATATTTTTCCTCCTGGAGCAGAAGTGAAATGGATAAAGCTGACAAGCTGTAAACAAGGAGAGATGCACATACCAATAAATTCGACTTTTTGCAACAAATTATGAGTTTCATTTGTTACTTAGAGCTGAGCTATGGAGCATACTGCTGAATTCTCACCTAAATGTCTTTTTTCTTGAAGCACATGATGTGCATGTTGAATGAAGAGTACGTGTTAAGTCATCCACAGTTCAGGAGTCAGTAAATTTAGTTTTAATTGCTCCTGAACAGAGACCATCTGCTATATACTTAATTGTAGCTTTGGAAAGTTCTTGAAGACTCATGGAAGCTTATTAATTGAAAAAAAATTTCAACCAAAATTGGTTAAATAAAACACAACTGTCTAAAGAGAGGCCCCCATCCCACCTTAACTTTTTTCCCCATGTTTTCAAAATAAGATTAATTCTTAGAATTAAAACCACATCAGAGGTGAATAATCAACCATTTTTGTGAGCACTGTTACATACTTATCTAAAGCCTCTCAGTCTTTTACACACAATCCTCATTTGCTCCATCAGTTATTGGTTTAAAAGTTTTTAACTGTTCATAAAGAACATAAAGATGGTTTTATTTCCTAAAGTTCCATATGGAATTAATGGTAATTGAACATTAAGACTTGGGGAAAATTGTCACAAAAGCCAAAAAGAACTGCCCTTATTGACATTGACTAGTGCAGATGAACAGTTATAGCTTCTGAAAACCCTGAGCTCTTTGGGGCTTCAAATCTCACCCTAAAACGCCATGAGAGATGTAACGACAGGAGGAGTAAGAACATCCTGTGTGAATGAATCAAGAGGTTAAACGTGGAATCATCAAACTTATGGAAATTCATAAAAGTAGGTCTGTGAGAGGCTAAAACTGCACCAAAGGGCTCCACTGGGTAAATTAAGGGCAAGAAACAGCCTATGAAGGAGCGTGGTCTGTAACGGACTCAGATAACTCAAATACTCAGGTCCCACTTTCCTACAGTTGTACTAAGTTCTTTTTCCAGTTATACTTGTGCTGCCCTACTGGTAAGATGAATTCCAAAAAAACCACCCCCAATTTATACTTAGTAGGTAAACAGTACAAAGCAAATACAGATTTCAGTATTGAAGACCACCAATCAGTTCAACCCCTTATACTCTGCTGCAGAAGGAAAAGAATTTGCAAACTTAACCAAATATTCATTCAACCATGTAACCATAGCACACAAACCAAACCCAGAAACCCATCAGCAGACACTATTAGGTGTGGATTTTCACTGTGTTCAGTGTTTTAAGTGATAGAGTTGGGACAGTCCTTGGGCAAAGATATAACAGTTCAATTTAATCTTCCAAGAAGCAGTAACTAAGCGTTTCAGGAAGAGAAAACATTAATTGAAGAGAGTAAGATACCGTGGGAAACACTAACAGACTGTTGTACACCAACAGCTGATTGGTATTGATATAGATTTTCATTAATAGATGAAAAAACAGTTGGTAGGACGACGTAAAGGAATGCACATAAATCACACACACTTTACACTGACAACTATCCATAAATAATTTCAACATACATCTCTAAAATAAAGCAATAACTGTGAAAATAAGCCACCTGTAAAGAGTCTTTTCCCTATAACTAACACCATGTCAAACTTGCTCAAATAAGATATACCAGGATTTATTTTGGGTAGTTACTATTCCAGGAAAAGAAATGCTGATCAGGTAAAGCCCAAACAAATCAGAGGTGCTGGCACAGGACAAGCTGAATTTGTATTTTTTGGCAAGAGAATATTGACATTAGTTCAAACTTCTTGAGCCATCTGGTTCTTGGCTTTCCTGCTGGTGTCACCGGGGCCGGGGCCCTGCAGCGCTCACGGGGCTGCTCCAGGCTCTGCTGAGAAGGGAGATGAAACCTGTGTGATCTGTAGAGTCCACACAAACGTGACCAGAAGGGACATCTGCTTTCCAAACCAGGAGGAGATACATGAGGCTGCAAGTCACAGCTTTGCTTTTTACTTACTATAGGTAAAAGTGTCCAACCAGAGCTGTGTACGCTCGATTTGGGGGTCAGGAAGATTTTTCACACAGGATCTATCACTCGAATCCTGCCTGAAGAGAGCTGAAGCTCTGGGACATCCCTTCACTTTTCAAGCACACTCCAAGCATCAAATATTCATCCTGTCACTCCAAAGGACCACAGGGGATTTCGAGTGACTTTTACAGGAAAATGAGACCGACCTGCTGCTCACTGTGACTGTCACCATAAATCACAAAGGCGTCAGGATTAAACTCAAGAGTGAGAACTATAAAACTTGTGCATTAAGACACCAAGACTCTCCCAGTTACTAACCAGCTCACAGGAGGCTCAGGAGTGAGAAAGTGGCAACTTAACTGGTGTGACTTCCTCCAATCAAAGGATTCCAGTCCTTCTGTGCCTCTGAATTTCTCAGACCACCATGCAGTCAAGAGTTTTTGTTCTGTTGTGAACCAATCACTCCTATGGGTACAGGTGACCAATCTTAAACAGTCTAAAGACAGAATAACGTATGGAAAAGGTGATCATCTACAGACAGAGAGTGCTCAACGACTGCAGGGCAATTCCAACGGGGCAGAAGAGAATTAATACAGAGAACACTAATCTCTTTCAAGTCAACGGCAGACCAAACAGCTGGAAATTTAGCTGTCAATGGACTTGTTCAGAAGGAAGATTTCACAAGATTTTAATTACTCCTTTTCATGATGCTGTGGGTTTTGCTATAGCTTTAAATACCAGAGCAGACGTTGCCTGCAATTTATAGAGCAAATAAATGTTCCTTACTATCTAAAATGACATAGGAAGTTAATAATCCATCATAACGCAAGGACCAAATGTTTCCTATATGGCTTCTCTCCCAGACCTGCTGCAATTAGCTAGGGATACAACTTCATTTGAAAAAAAAATAAATAAATAAGATAAAAAGAGAGACATGAAGTTAGTTTCCCCTCAAAACCTTGTACTCTCTGCTGTGTAACCATGTCCTTATCCATCTTATACGTCCAGTCAAACATTTTCAGCCCAAAAATTTCTTCCTACAGAACAGTCAAAGCTCTTCTCTGTGTATATAGAGAGGGGTCATCCATCATTTTCACAGAAATACAAGAAGATGAAAACCACCCTTTCTGCTGCCCCCTTTCTAAAATGAAAGCACATCATCAAGGTAAACCAACACAATGGCAGAAAAGCAAAGCTTCAGTGCTTTGAGCAGAGAACAGCGCGTGGAGTTTTCCCTCCTCCCCTCCACAATAGTCTTAGATACTGTTACAGTGATAAATGACCTGATAAGACAGCACTCTTATTATTATTATTATTATTCTTTATAGCATTTCATTTCCTGCTCAAGTCTCTTATTTCCAGGCTTATTGGAAAAAATTATTTACAAAAGGAGGGGTGAAGAAAATTCAAGTTCTGGAAGATACTTTGCTCTATTGCTGCACAAACTATAAGACATTTTGACACACTATTTTCAAAATAAGGGTTTAGTTGCAGATTATTACATTGCGCTGTTTATACAACCAAGGCCAATTTCTTTTGGGTTTTTATTACTAAATGCAGATTTAGCCATTTTCTTTTCTCATCTCTACTATGTCTCCTTCCTGATCTCACCGATGAAGAGAATTCATCAGTAATCACCTCCAAGGCTGAGTATTTTTCCAAATGCTTCAGGGAAGATTGATGGATCAACTTAAAGACAATTCAATTCTGCTTAATCCTCCTAAGTATTGATAATGTATCCTTGTTGCTTAGCTTAGTTGGTTAATGCAATTCCATAATCACCTGGCAATTGCACACAAATTAAACACAATTTATATAAAACTTAAAGACCCAGAAGGCACTAGGATGCTTTTCTGAAAGTCCCATTTTTCCCTTTGTTCTGTTCTGACCCAATCTCTTGGCTTCTAGAAGCATCCCCCGCAGTCAACCTACTTCAAAGAAGTACCCAACGTGATCCCACAGCATTGAAGTTCTCCTGCTGTAACTAATACACTGTTACTAGCAGCTCCTCTGAGCATTTTTCATTACCAAGAAGACACAAATCTACAGAAAGAAAGCAGAGTTACTTATTTTTCTCCTACACGGAATTGATCTAAGTGCCTGGCATTTCAAAAGGTTATTCCATTTCTGAACAGTCCAAGCCCGACGATGACAGTGGCTTGAAAAGGGTTTGCCATTGCTAGAAGGGTCATGTCCCAGATTTCTAAGTCACATTCCCAATTCTTTGGCTTTTCTAAGTCTATATTTTCCTTCACTCCCATCATACTTGTGTGAAACAGGGACCATCTCCCCCACTGCAGCTGAGAGCAGAAAGCCTTCTGCTACACTAATGCCATTTCAGGCAGGGGGGCGAAGGAGGAACCGGCAATTGCTCTCAGGACATCGATAGTGCCAGAGATGTACAATAATCAGCACCAAACAGACAGAAATTTACATTAAAACCCTCAAGTCTGTCTCTGCAGCTAACATAAGATTTTAGGAAAGCAAAATAAGATGTGGCAGACCAGCCCTTGCTTCCCAATATTTTTTCTTAGTCCGATTGCCAGAAGATGTCATCATTATCTCTGAGAATAATTAGTACATAAGACAGCTTGTTTCAACACCTTGTGTGCCAAAGGCAAGACCTCTACAGATAGAAGCAATTTTGCCAAGCTGCACTGCCAGGTTTTTGTAGGCTTTTTATTTTTTTTTAAGGGTGCAAATAGCTACAAGGCAGGACAGGATTATTCCTATGTAATAAGCAATATTAAAAAAAAAACCAACCCAACCCTCAAACTTCTGCAGTGACTACAGTTTGGGTTTTGTTCAATACATCGAGCCCCCAAAACGTGAACAAAACCTGCCAAATCTCAGACAAGAAGTCAACTTGCTCTGTACCTACTGAAAAAAAAGACATTAAGTGTGAAGGACATCAGGTTTATCCCTCCACCAGATCCCAGACAAATCCCTCCATTGGGGTGTTGGGAAACGAGCAGCTCAGATCACAGAGATTCAATTATTAAGTGCTTGACAAACCCCCAGCAGATTTCAGCATCCGTCAGAAGTAGATATTCTTTTCAACAAAAACCAAGAAACCAAAAAGAGAGAGATATGACTTCCAAGGCTGACCAGCAGGGACAGAGCCTCTTGACTGCCCCGGCTCGGTCACGGTGACAAAAACCTAACACAATAATGACTGAAATACCCAGAGATGGGGACGGGTGACTTCCTCTCCAGAAAACTAAACACCTGTGTAGTAACCATTTACCAGACAGAATGAAACTAAAAACTTACTGTTTCAAATAAGAGTGATACAGTATATACAAAGATATACATTTAAATTAATCAGCAGTGCCCTTTTGGATATAGATGTCACACCAAGTATTTAAGAGAAGTTAATAAGCAACACAAGACTGTCTTGTTCTCAAAAAAACCCCCAATCTTCACTGTCTCCAATAACGCCCCCGTTAATCCCGAGTCCCCAGCAGGCAGAAGGCAGACTTTCCATCTAATACTGGTTAGTCAGCTCAAGGAAATCATTTGTGAACACAAAAGGAAAGCAGCTTGGCTTTGACATCCTGCTGGGAGGCTGCTGGACAAGAGGTTATAAAAAGCATCTTCATTTGGAGGCTGAGCAGATCTGATCTGAGCCGAAAGTCGGACACAAACGCAGGACTTCCCACAGCCCTTCACAGGGCACAGCACTGACGCAGGCTAAAAGCTTAATAACTGGGAATGAGTAATCCCAGTGGAAGTGGAAAAGATGAACAAAGTGGAAAAGATGTCCCTGCCTTAAACCCCAGGGATAGGATAACTGACAAGTTTAAAAAAAACCCCACAAAAACAAACATGAATTTTAAAATTTAAGTGCATTCCATCCTATCTCATTTATCAGGTGAGTTTATGCTTCCGTTGCTGTAGGAGTTACATACTCAGTCTGAACAGAAACTAGATTTTATGAATGATTTCAGTCATCCAGGATTGTAAGGAACTGTACGTGGCAACACATGGGAGGACGCTGGTGTTTTAAGAGCTCCTGGCTCGTCTGTACTGGGAAATCCGTGCACAATAAGCAGCTACATCAATTTGTAGCACAACAGCCACATCACGCCCACACACCACACACAAACACTCGACAAACAAAAGACTGAAGTACTTAATTCACTTTCAGGGCAGAGCGAGGCTCCGTTTTACAAAGGCACTCTCTGAGTACAGTACCCAGTCAATTAGAGGAGCTTGAGCTCTGTAAGGGCACCCTTTAGTTTATTGTATGTTCATTTCTGCATTAGAAAACCCGCTTTGGACAATTGCAATGCCCACCTGGTCTGAACTCACATCCCAGTGTATGAAAATGTCAACGTGTCATTTGAAACTTAAAGCACAGGAGGTTTAAATCACATCCCTTGTCATAGCTACAGGGGATAAAATCCTTAGCCTGCCAGGCCATTCTACAAAGGGCTTCCCTTCTCTTTGCTCAGGATTTACAAACCCCATTTTGAACTGCAGCGAAGCTCAACTGACCTGTTCTCTTCTCCAGCGAGCAAAGAAGTGATGCAAAGAGCAGGGAGATGCCCATCTGAAACCGGGACCATACAAATACCACAGTCCTATACACGTTCATTTAGATGCAGCCTTGCTGAGGACAGGGCCATCTGCATCCCATTAATCTTGGCTGCATTTGATTCACAGATTAAATTGATTAGCTGCTTTCTTATTCGCTTCATACAAGTTCTCTACAGACGTCAGGTATCAATTAGTCTGGATATTTAATTGGCAGGGGTAGGCCAATCAGTGGCAGAGCGATTATCAGAGGAGAAAATACTATTTGCATTGAAGTAATTGTATTCTCAAAGCACAAATCCTCAGGGACAGACTGGAGTGAAAAGTCCAATTATCAAAAGGTACCTGCAGAGAAAGCGAACCTGATCTGCCAATTAGGTTAGTCAATGAGGATTTGCTGGCCAAAGAGAGGTCAGCACATGAGAAAAGGAAAAAAGAGAGACATAATCCAGGAATGGCAGGAAAGCGAGTAATTGCGCAACAGTTTTTTTCTCGGTGTATCTCTATCCCCATTTTGAACAATTACACACTATTTTTCTACTACAAGTACCTGCTTTGGTAACACAATAACACTGTGTGTCTCGGGATTTAGATGCTATAAGTACTTAGCTGCATTTCAGAGATGTATCTTGATTTAAACTTCAGATAAGCATAGGAAAAGGTGTGACCTTTTCAATCGTTATCATTGACGAGGCAGCTAAATGAAATCCCTGAGATCTGTCCTTAAGCCATTAAGGCAGCAGGTATGCAAGCAGGAATCTGAATTTAGCACTTTCAGGGGTTATGTAGTAGCTGATACTCTGCATCTACACTTGTCAACTAAGATTAAAACAAAAACTAAACATTTCAGGGGGAGAAAAACCAAGCAAACCAACCAAACCAAAAATATTAAGACAAAACACCTGTTCAGGCACCATCAAACCCCACTGAATTCCCTGGAGACGTAAAGGTCACCCCATGGAAGGTTTATCAAGAGCACATTCACTGAGGTCTGTACCAACGATTCTCCACGTTTCCCTCATGCCTTCTATCAAGTGATTGTCAAAGCAATTTATTCTTCCCTACCTGTGAGGTAGGGAAGTATCATATTCTGAGGTAGAAAGGACGAAATTTGCTCAAGACTGCAGAGCACACCAGAGGCAAAAATCAGGAAGAGAACCCAAAAGGCAGAACTCCTAGTTATCTTATCCCATTACCAGACAATTCTGTCTTCTTAGGGGATCGTTACATTTCCCTAAGAAAAAAAAATAGATCTGATGGACCAGAACGAAGGGAGCATAGAAGAGGCTGTTACACAATGCTCAGATCAAACTTACCTTACCAGTGCATCTGGTTTGCTCAGCTGGTTATTAGGAATACAATTTTCCATTAAGTCCTTGTGTGTGCTCGGGCTCTTGCTCGCACACTTCTGTTTTTTCTCATTTTTAGTGGATGAGGAAGGGATGCTCCCGTTAGTCGCACTGTGACTGCGAGGTGAGGAGTTCACAACTCCGCTGACGTTTTTGTAATTTTTGGACGAGGCAGTGCATGAGTCCTCTTTTAAGAGGTTTTCTGTACTTCCTACAAGATCATTATTTAATCTTTTACTATTGATATGGTTTTCCATATATTCAATTTCTTGTATTTTAGAGTCTACAGGTTGCAAAATATTGTTATTTATTCCAAGGTTGTGTTTCTTAGCATCCTTGTCCTTTTCTTTCCCTTTTTCTCTATATTCTAGCTCTGGCAACGTTGCAGTTATTTTTTTATTGGCTGGAATGCCTCCATTGTGCTGCAAAAGTATTGACGAATCCATATCAGATAATCCTTTGGCTGCTGCAATAACAAAATGAAAAAAAAACAAAAACAAACTTAGTTCATTAAATCAATCAATACTGTGACATACAAAGAAAAATCATTAACTAAACATCAGTCTTCTCTGCAGAAAATAATCACTATTGGAGTCTATCTAGAAAAGGAAATCAGAAGTCACACGATATTTTAAGAATTCTTTCTCATTACAGGCAGGAAAGAGTAACCAAGGGATTTAATAATAAATACTAGCACCTCATAGAGCACTCACTGCCTGGACTGATGCAGTTGCTAATAAAGAACTAAACAAACAGGACACAATTCATTTCTACTGTCATCCTAATCACTGCCAAAAGAATTTTAATTCTGGCTCCTCTAAGTTCACTGTTCTTTCATCAAAACAACATGGACTAAAGAAGCTCCTCCTTAGCAGGCTTTTTCTTTTTTCTTTTTAAACAGCAGATAATAGCAAACACATTAAGTATAACTTGCCTTCCTCTGCCTCCCTCTCTTGCCTTTGGAGCATCTGCTGCTCTGGGGGCAGAGCCTGCTGGAGGAGCTGCATGTAGAATTCATTCTCTTTCTGCACTTCTTTTTGTTTTCTTAAACGCATTTTGTAGCTGACGTAACTTTTAAAGCCAAAGCCCAAAGTCACGACAGGGTAGCCAATACTAAGGGAAAAAAAAAAAAAGCAACATTATTATTCAGAACGTAATCATGATAGCAAATTAATAACTTGTAATCAAGTATATAGCTGTGAATACATCTGGATTACAACTTTTCAGGGAAAATTACATGTAAATCATTTTTTGCTGTACTACAATAAAGCTACAGTTCAACAACGTAGGCACTTCTTTATCAAGATAAAATTACAGTTCATTACAGACAGCAATTAACTGTAGCATAGATTAAAGGATTACAACAATGCAATTGCACTACGCATAGCAAAGACAGCTTTTAGACAAGCACCAGACTAGGAATTATGCATCTTTTAAAGAGATAACATCCAAATGCACTAGAAATTCCCAAGTTTTGCTCCTGAAGGGCCATATAATACACACACAAGACATTAAGCTGGGAGATGTGCTGACAACATTCAGAATAGTGAAAGGAGAAACTGATCCTCAGCCTCAGCCCCATCCCTTTGCACTCAGAAATTGAGAGCAGATCCCTTTTCCACCACTTTTTAAATAAAGGGGAGACAAAAGAAGGGTTCTCCAAAACACCACCTCTGCAACAGGCCCCGGGACACCCTCACAGCAGCTCAGGCTGGGAAACGAGAGCTGGAGAAGCTGCTGGGACGTTGGGGCTCCTGTGTCTCCAGGGGTGGCCAAGGCTGTCACCTGCTCCTGGCACAGCCAGAACTGACCCCCCAGGTAAAGCCTCAGTAGCCACCCACCTCTGACGAGGATGGCCACAATTAAGCACATCCTTTCAGGGCAACAAACAGCCTTTGGATATTCCTCCTTTAGGAGACTGACCTTCAAGCTGTAAGAGAAAAACATCTAATCTCTAAACTTGGTTCTTCCACTTATCTCACTGAGAGATAAGATATGATGAATTTCACTTCCAGCCAGACTCTGCCATGACATTTGTTGATGGGGATGACAGAAGCATAACAGTACTTTGGAATATATATATTTTTTTTTTGCATCTCAGCTTCATCACACAGAATTTAAATATCCTTATTAGCTTGTGACAACTGCACCAATACAGAATGCAAACGAATCAGGCTGAGGTATTGATTAACAAGGATACTCGATCGATGAGCAAACAGCCCTCTACAAAAATAAACATATCTTTGGCAAAGATTTTAACAAAGTGCAGTGAAGTTGCATTTTAAACACCGAAGGTGTCCTAAATCAAGGGAAAACTCCGATGCAGGCGACTATTAAGCATTAAGACCTTCTCATTCTTCCCTCAGTAACAGCACTGGGCAAATTGCATCTCTAAGTAAGCTGCCAGAATGCACAGATCATTTGCATATGCATTGGACATTATCTCTGCCAATGCTGCTTTTGTAACGCTGCCTAAAGCCAGCTGGAGCTACAGCTCCAAAACTCCGACGACAAGCTGAAATATTTGCATCCAATTCAGCAGCAGAAAGACCTTTCTTCACAGCTCCTAAAGTGCTTTTGTACCCCATTATAAAATTTAATTAGTGTTTAAGGGATTTATGGTGCAATGTAGACAATATAAATTAAAATGACAGCTGTCTAATTTATTGGAGATGGCATCACAGGGAGCTGGACCAAAATACTACAGGAAAAATAAGGCACATTTTAAGTGTAGCCTGATCAATGCATCACAGATTTGACAGAATTGGAATCATACACTAAAAACTTGCAGAATAAAAGTGAATTTTGTCCAGGTATGGATACTCTGCAGTTAAGTCTTTTGCCTAAAGTCACTCTTAACCCTTCCAAAAAAGTAGTGTAACAAGTAGCGTTTGGCTTTTATTTTCTGTCATAATTTTCAACCTGAAGCTTATTCACTTTCTCTGGTGAACTATGAACTCAGATGCTCATGAGAACCCTTCTTATTGGAGGGGAAGAGAGGAGAGTGCTTTGTTAAAAAAAATGAACGTTTTTGTAACGGGATAAAGAAATTATCAGTGAAACTGTTTTTTTTGCTACATTTACCTTCTACTCATTACGTAAACTGGTGACAAGACCTTTCAAGAAATGGTAGGAATATCCACACTACAGATTCCCTGCAGCTCACTAGCACTGTTACCTCCAGAAAAGGTTGCACTTGATTAATGTTTACCATATGTTTCTCCTGGAATATTTAATGACAGATTATCAAGGGCAGAAATGAAGAGCCAAAACCCTGAACCAAAATAAAAAGCCCTGAATAGTAGTTTTCCTGCTGAAATAAAGGTTAATAAGAAAAGATGTAAAAACCCCACTTACCAGTGTGCTGCAAATGGACGACAAAGGTCTACGTGGAAGTTTTTTAAATCTTTAAATCTAATGGCTGCTTCAATATAAACAAAAAGTATCCACAGTGATACTGTTGGTAAGCACACACCCCTCTCTATCGAGAGAAGAGAAAGAGAGAGAAACACCTTAGCAGCAAATATTTTAAAGTTACTTTTCAAACATTCAAAAAGTCAAGGGAACTTTTCAGACAGACTTATAAGGAATTGTAAGAAGTTTTTTTTCAGAATAAAGTATCTAAGATATCTTCACTTTAAACCTACTCTAAACTTTCCGATCCTTATCTTGCTTTATTAATTTTACAAGGCATCACTGAAAAATAACAGATGCAGAGCTCATGAAATAGCTTGGCACAAAACCCTAGAGAAGGAACACAAATGGAAGAAACTGCAGAAGATGAGGTAATGGTACAGCTTATGATCTTTGAGTCAGAAGTGGTAGCTCGGACTACTTTTTCACTCCAAGTTGGGTATATCTCCAGCAGCAGCAGCAAGCAAATCAGCTGAGGAGAGAGCAGTGAGTAAGCAGAGGGCTGAGTATTCCATATACAGTAACGCAGGCAACAGGCTGGGGCTCAGAACTCTGCTTCAGGGGAGAGTGAGGACACTGCACTGATTTCTCTCCAGCACTACTGGGGAGAATGTAAAATAGTAGCCAAGCAAAACGAAGGTCTTAGTGCTCTTGGCCAACGGAAAACACCACTGCAGTAGAGCCATCGTAAATGATTACATACTGACATCAACATATTGTGTGCTGATTTGGAAACAGAACTTCAGTTCAAAACTAAAAAGCTAAAAAGAGCATCGCCCTTAGGCCTTGATGCTATTTACTGGGGTCTCTACTTTGGTCTCTCCCAAACGGCTGCACTCTGTGTAAATGAGACACCTATAACAGAAACTGTCAGCTTAGATGGACTCAACGAGGTAGATGACCACCTAAAAAGGTAATAGCTTCCTAAAAAGAACCCAAAAAAGAGCAAGTTCCTATCAACTGAGATGAGCGCTTAAAAAGGAGAATCCCTAAGGTTCCAGTGAATTAAATTATTAAACAAGCTCAATGGCTACAGTTAAAACTGGCCAACCAGGCCCTTTAGGATTTTTAAACATCATCTCTGAGAACAACTTCAGATAACATCTTAGTACAATCCTAAAAATAACTCCAGATTTTTAACGTATTTTAAATTGGGCAGCAACTGGTTCACAGTATCTTCCATTAACTCCCACGTTGTCATTATTATAAATGACTAACTTGTCAAAAAGATGACTGCTTTCACCAGTGAGCTGAGAAACAATCCGTGCTATCCTGCAAATCCATGTGATCTGACAGCAAGTCTAACAGGAAATATTACAAAATCCCTAAATCCCAAGGACTTGAGTCGAAAAAAGTTACCTCTTAAAAAAAATAAATAATAAAAATCAAGTTTTAGGGAAAGGCATACATATAACTCATGCCAAGGATCAGTGCTCACTCAGACTAGATCATTTCCCTCCAATCCAACTGCTGCCCCCAAACCCAAGGATTTATTAAAAAAAACCAAACAACTAAGGATTACAAAAAAAAAAAAAAGAGGGGTTTGGCAGGGAGAAGATTTCTCCATATGTGTCTCAAACTGAACTGTTGGGGCAGCCACTGCCATTACCAGCCTTTTTGCTCAGGAACTGAACCCAGTTGACACAAAGATTTGACTAATGTGAATTGAAACTACGATAATACCCCAAATTAGCAGCAAACACATCGAGTAGTAGGAAGAACGTAACACTTTCACAGACTTTTCCTGTGTGCTCTGCGTTCATTGAATTGCTGCAGGAGTGTTTTGAAGTCAGGAAAATATATTTCTTTTTATTACTGCTGTGGGTTTCCTGTTTATCCACCTTCAGTTCCATTGGTCAAGCTTTAATGATTACTCCAAGACACGTATCAAATGCAAATCAGCATTTAAAAGAAAGCAGAAGAACATTTTTCAGCCATAACTAAACTGCATTAAAACAAACACGGTAACAAATACAATAGAGGTTTCTCTGTGCTACTAAAAGCTGTAAGATATATATTCAAATCCTTAAGTTGTGAATAAAAAATAGGGACCTACCTGTGTGCCAGACATACTGTACCCAAACATACGTGCTGGCGGCAAAAAACAGCCATTGTATTGGTATGAAGAGCAGACATATGATATTTGATGTGAATGCTACACACACGAAAAATACTGAAAAGGCCTAAAAGAAAAGAGGGGTGAGGGGAGAGAAGAGTGTTTTGTTTTAATCCGACCAATGTTACCAATTTATTTATAAATAATGACACCCCAATGATTTCACCATAGAAACACTAGTGTTGTTTCTGATCAGGGCAGAGAAATGGAGCAGTCCAGCCCGTGAAAGGAGAAACTCAGCCAATTAAGAGAGAACGGGTGCAACTTGAGAATTCAAGCATCATTCACTCTGACAGGATAGTAAATAGCTAAACAGGCAGGGGCTACTGTGTTATTTTAAGGAAAACACTGTTATATAGGGATCTAAACTAATTTGCAGGAATTAAAACAGTATCTTTTTATGGTGAAAATCTGATGGCTATATATTTCACTTCCAGTTGCCACAGATAAAATAGGCAGTCACAGAGATGAGACTTGAGCCCAGGTCACCTCGTCACTTGAAAATTCTTTCTCTTGTGAAAATGCTTATCAGCACCATGAAGTTAGTTGTGTAACATGGAATATCCCCTAAAACACTGCAGGATTCCCCTACAGGGACAGTCATTTTGCATTATACTTACCAAGCCCTGGTATCTGAAGGAATCGTAAACGCTCCTGATGAAGAGCCAGAATGGCCACAGATACTCAAATCTGAACTCCAGAACAAAATCTGCCAACAGTACCAGGGCCCACACCACCAGGAACTTCAGATAGAGAAAAGTACTGCAAAAAAACAAAAAGAAAGATAATTTCAGGTCAGTATTTCCAATAGAGAGACTTGGGGTTTGTTTGGTTTTCCCTTTAGGTTTTTGCAAAGCAAAGTCCTGCCGCCAGGTAACACTCGGGGCTGAAACACTTCTCTTGGAGCTCAGAAATCTCTGCCTTCCCTCTCAGCAGACTGCAGATGTTCACTCATTTTCCACATTTAACACAAACTGCAACACCAATAAATTGAAATATATTTTAAGCCTCTAACTATAGCAGTTAGGAAGAGTGTTTTGATACTGAGTTGGCCGAGTTATATTTGAAAACATCCACATTGAAGTAAATGCCTCCATTTAAAAACAACAACAACAAAAAAACCCACAACAGAAAAATGGAGGCGTGTGAAACTTTTGACCAGACAATCTAACTTTTATTTTTTTTATCATTTCAAAGCCAAATTCCCTTATTCTTAGTCCTGCATTGTGAAGCACTGACAATCCTTCTTGGCTACAGAGCTCAAAAGATTTTGAGATGACACCCAACTAACACAGGAGCACTCGAGGGATCAACCCAATCCCTTGTGCTAAAAAGGATGAAGGAAAAACTCTTTTCCACCAAAACCCATCACCCAGTGACCTACTACACCACCCTGTTCCCCAAAATGCAACTACCTTGTTCACTCTACTGCGTTATTAGAAAGGTGGGGTTTCAAAATATACTTTTTTTTTTTTTTTAAATAAAGGGCAGGGTTTTTTCTTTTTAGTAACTTTTTTTTTCCTCTTCTATGATACTGCCAACAAAACCAGCAGAACTTTGCCCTGGAATGTTTACTGAGAAGTTGCCAAGAGTATGTGTGCCCAGCGCCAGGTAGAGTCAAGTTTCTGCAGCATTTATGGACCTGGGGCTTTTTTTAGGAAGTTGTTCAGAGCTTCAGAGAAGACACAAAATAGAAAATGTCTATGAGAAGTGGTAGGTACCAGCAGAGGTTTCTCAACTCAACTACTCATCCGATTATCGCTCACGTTACCCATAACACAAGATCAGGTTTCAAACCACCCAACTGGGAAAACACTTGGATTTCTCATGAATCAAAAAATTGCACGTGCCTGAAAGTGACCCTCCTGAACCACCCTGGCCCTACAGCTTCCCCTCAATGGAAGAGTTGTTGCGTATCTTTCTCACCTGCTTTATGTTATCAAGCTCTCCCCTAAAAGCCCAAAGCCAAGGTTTTCACTGGGACTACTCTCCCTGTAAGGAATGGCTGCAGTGGAACTACTTACCTAAATGCTCTCCAATGTACTTGCACAAGTTCATGCTTTAAAATAAGCACAAGTAAAAGAAAAACTTTGCAGAAAATACATTTTTGAAGTCTGAGACAAATAAACAACTATTCTTACATTTAACCCACTTTGGCTTCCTCCCACCCACCATTTAAAAGATTCTGCACCCGGACTTGGATATAACAGACTGAAATAACAACAACAAAAAGTAAATAAAGAGGGTAGAGGAAGCGATTTAATGGAAACATTAAGTGACACACACACTTGGGAAAAGTTAAGGTACTGCTTTTATAGAACCATTCCCAGCCACTTAGTCAAAAATTACTCTTGTAAAAGAATGAAACAACAGTGTAAGAATTACCAAAAAAAAACCCAAAACAACCCACAACAAAACCCATCAAAAAAGCCTTAGATGGTCATGTTTGTCCTGGTAGATTATGCGTGCATTTGGTTTATTTAAAGTTTAAATCCTCAACAGAAATCTGTAAAAAGCAGCTGCGTTCAGAGACTACTTGGATATAAAGGGCGAGAGGTGTTTGGGTCCAGTCCCCACAGTTCATCTCGACTATGAACTGTCACGTGCAGCTCTTCAGATTTGAGAAAATACCTGAAGGTGTCCCACCCAGGAAATCATTATTCTGTCAGTTTATCTGGAAAAATCAGTGTTGTGGTGTAGGTGCTTTTTCTGGGTTAAAGTTATGGCTATTGTTTATTTTTCTACCTCTGAAATCCCTAAAGAGACAGCATTTTTCCAGCAAATTAGGGTTGCCAGAACTAATGCTTTTCAACTGTAAAGTGCCACTCTAAATTAAAGCATTTGCTGAATAAGAGGTCTGTAATACAACCTTTAAAATGATTTCTAATATTTAAATTCCTATCAATCTGAAGGCCATGGCGACATTTACCACCTTTTAAAGTAGAATTGTAACAATACAACATCTGTAATAAGGTTTTCCCAACAACATTAAAGAGCCTACTTCTCACTCAGATGAAGGACTTGGAAGAATTTACTAAGAACAAGACTAAGGCACAAGAAAGTTATTTCCTTTTATAAAAGACTCACCCACTTATGTCAGCCTCAGCAACACAATTCACTGATTCTATCTATCTATTCAACTACACAGGTCCATGTGCTTACATGAATGTATAGAAAATATTTTAAAGGTACTGGTGGGAGGTTTGGGGGGGGGAGCTTTGGGGTTTGGGTTTTTTTTCCATTAAGACCCCCTGCAGGACTGCAGAGTCAGAGACCACAGTCCATCACTAATCACTCCACCCCAGCTTTAAAAATTGGTTTAGATAGCAGATACCAGCTCCTCCTCCTGGGTTCCAAGCAGCCCGGGTGCCTTCAAAGCACACTGCAGTCTGCAGGTGGCAAAGGGTCTTTGGAGGAAGAAGAAAAGACCACAAATGTGGGCTTCCCTTCTTCCACAGAGGTGTGTTGCACACCCAGATTTGCTCCTGGCAAGCACACCCTTCAGCAGTTAATTTACAAGTGCTTACTGAACAGACGCCTCTGCAGTGAAAGCTGAAATTAGCCATAGCTGAAAAATGTCCAGCAAAAATTAAACCTCAAGGAAAACCAGGCAAACAGACCTCTCACTTTACCAGGAGAATCGTTCCACTGCTGGTTTGTTTTTTCACACGACAGACTCCTCAAGTAAGATCACATGAATGAAATGACTAAGAAAATTCAGCAATAGCCCTCCTCCCTTTCCCAAAAACAGAGTACTACCCGCTTTTACTTCATTCCTTGCTCTCCAATCCCTTGATCTCTTCCAGACACTGTCCATCCCTCCAGTGCAGTTCTAGTGTTACCCAGTCTCTGTGTCCCCTGTCCCCCCCCCCCAGACACGTTCATCCTCCAGCCATCGGGTGCCCGTGAACCTCCCACACTCATTGATCCTTCTGGGCACATCCACACATTTTCCCAGTTCTGACACCGCCTGCGTCAGTGCCCTCACTTGGAGATAATATTCCCCAGGCAGAAGCACTTTCTAACCTCTGCACCCTCCTATTAGGGAGGCTGAAATATGTTCCACGATGCCAATTATAATTCCGAGCTGGTTCTCAAACAGGGGAAGATTGATGCAGGCGAATACCTAAAATCTGGGTTATCCAATTTTCTGACACATGTCAAAAAAAAAAAAAAAAAAATTACTTCAGGGATGTGACAGAGGTTTAAGAAGGACAAGGCTTTCCCTATAAAACTAGCATAAGGTATCTAATCTTGCACGGTGATACAAGATGAGGGGAAGGATGGACACGTTTATGAGCAGAGCAGGAGGGAGCAGTGATTACGGTGCTGCCAGTTCTGTGAAAGGTCAATTGATTGCTAATGTATACAGAACATAAAGATTTATTCATAACCCAACAGTGGCTGTGCTCCTTCTTTGAATTTACAAACAAATTATTTTCCTCCTTTTTCTACTCCCCCGCCCAAGTATCAGATGCCATTTCCTTTTTTTATTATTCTCCCCCCCCCTTTTGTTCTTTGTTCTCTGTAAGGTAAAACCATTAAAAAAAAAAAAATCACCAGAAAAAAATCCTAATTATGCACCCCAAATCCAAACTGGTAGCAAATTAAGCCTCTATTCTATCCCCCTGTTATCAGCAAGTGACAAAGGCTGGGAAGTGAATCTTTTTAGATTCGATGGCACGTTTCATTCTGCAGCCCAACTCACACAAGACCACGGAGGGGAAGGCACCCCCAGGCTGGCAGGGCACCAGTGGCAGAGGGAGGCTTTAGGAAGGTGCAGTTCACTCTGCAAGTGAAGTTACCAAAGAGCCAACGACCACCCTCTCGAGGTTACCCATCCGATGGCAGACCCGACACGGGGAGGCTGAGTGAGTGTCACCAGAGATTTTCAATTAAAAAATGCTTCATGTATGTAAACACACAAACAACGGCAACGGAGTTGGTGAGGGGTCTGGAGAATAAGTCTGATGAGGAGCAGCTGAGGGAGCTGGGGGTGTTCAGCCTGGAGAAAAGGGGGCTGAGGGGAGACCTTCTTGCTCTGTACAACTCCCTGAAAGGAGGGGGTAGCCAGGGGGGGTCAGTCTCTTCTCCCAAGTCACAGGTGATGGGACAAGAGGAAACGGCCTCAAGTTGCACCAGGGGAGGTTGAGATGGGATAGTAGGAAACATTTTTACATGGAAAGGGTTATTAAGCCTTGGAATGGGCTGCCCAGGGAAGCGGTTGTGGCACCTTCCCTGAAGATATTTAAAAGATGAGTAGACATAGTGCATAGTGATATGGCTTAGTGATGGGTTTTATCAGTCACATTGATGGTTGGATTAGGTGATCTTAAAGGTCTCTTCCAACCTGGACAATTCTGTAATTCTATATATGTGTATAGATACAAGTATTACTAGTGGGCAAGAAAGGTAGTACAGAATGAGCACAGAGAGAAAACAAGCTGCTGGGATGTGCTATGCCTACTGGAAACTGTTATGTGAAATACTTGCCAACTAAATTTTTAAAAAGGAAGAGAAATGCAAAGAATGCCAGGAAACCTCCCCGACTCCTTATTCACTGTCTTGATATGACATAGAATATATTCAATCATTCAACTATGCACACGGGAGTAAAGGAAGTCAAAATAGAAAACTCTTACAAGTAATTCTGGAAGTGAGTGTAATAACCTGCTGAACCACAGGATCAGCAGTCGGTATTGTAGTGCTGGAACAAGAGACACTTTCAGTCCATGGTGGTAACTCAGCTGAAAACACCCCACCGTCTAGAACACATAAAATAAAGCTAGAGGAATCACAGAGAATGAAAGTCACAGGCAGAGGGAAGCAATATTACATGTACCATTGGGGTTGACACAGTAGAACACATTTAAATGTAAGGTAAATTAGATTTGAGACCTGAATTTAAGTTAAAAGTCATAAAAGGTAGTGCTGCTGGTTTGTTACAGACCTCCAGGGCAGGCTGAGAAGAAAATGTTTTTCCTCGTATAGGAAGCTTATAAAAAAAGTGCCAGAATAAATCAGGAGGAAGAATCATTATGGATTGGAAGAAAAGAAGAAAAAAAAAAAGGGTAAAAAAAGGCCACATTCCTGGAGTTAGTAATGAACTGCTCTTCCTTGCAGTTTATTTGGCTGTCAAAAATCAAGTCCTTGGAAATAAGCCATATCAGAAGTTCGGTGGCAGAGACAGCCACGGGAGCACCTGAGCAAAGGGTGCCAGTGTCAGGAAACGCTGCCCGGGACGAGATGCCCGGGGCACGAACAGCCCTTGTGCCATCACGGGGATCTCAGGAACCACCAGGAGATCACAGACCCAGACACATCCCCCGGGCACTCGCTTGGCTGCCAGCCCGGGTACTGCCTCTGATAAAGGGCAATATATATATATACAGGGCTAAAAAAACCCCACTCTAATACTAAAGGAACACACAAAGGGCCACTGTCGGGGAATCCAGCGCCCGCAGCATAAGTCAGATGATGTGGAAGTTAAGCCAACAACATCTGGAATTCATCTCGGAACGTAACCAGCTACAAAATTGGTAGCAAGTGCCAATGTGACTCAGTACAGCCAAAACAAGCAGTATCAGCAATAAAGCTGAAGGATTTTAAATAGATCAAGGATGAGGACTGGAAAGACTTAGAAATAAGCAGTAACAAGTAAACTTTAATTGCTTAACTGATGACAAGCTTCAATGAATACTTTAATTAACAATTAAGGTTTTAATGCACGCAGAGTGTCAAAGGTGTAAGATGTTAATCACTCAAGCATTGTAAAACAATGGCAACGGGTAGCTTCAAAAGTGAAAAGGCAGTTTTGGACATAGACTGTGGAAATAACATGAGGAACACCATTCCTGCAATTAGTTAGTTGGTTTTGGAAATCTGTTGAAAGCACTGTCATGTTTTAATTGCTATAATGTTCTTTCCACAGATACTGTAATACTCCTAAATAGCACGAGTCTTTATCCTGCTTGTACATCATTCTAGATTGGGATTCACCAGAGTTTTCAGGTGGCAACATTCCCTTCAAACTGTGAGACTGCACCAAGGCTTCCCTGGCAGAACCCCGGACCGCTGGTACACAGCCTGGGGAGCCTGCCAGCTGTAGATGGGGAGTAAAACCAAATTGAAAGGGGGAAAAAAAAAAAAAAGGGCAGAAAGCAGAACAAAAGGAAAACAACAGAATGGAAAAAGCAGCTTAAAGAAGAGCAGGGAGGGCAGCTGTTGCAAATTTGGTGGGGAAAGAGGTGGAGGGGAAGATTGGTGAGGATTAACTTTGAAAATGTTTATGAAGGGCTGAGGCCAAACAGCCCGTTCAATTTAGGTAGTGAACGTTGGGGAAAAGTACTTTAAAGAACTGCAGCTATAAAATTTCAAATAAGAAAGGTTGTGAACCCTTAGATAAACTTATTATAAAGGATATTGCAGAAGTTGGCAAAAAAATTAACATTTAGGGAGACAGAATGTTCATTTTTCAATGCAAGCCAGGATTCTACATTTCGAACTTTCTTCTGTGACTAGAAATTATTCTTCTGTCACTTCCTACAATCTGCTTCAGATTTACACACGCAGAGAACCCTGCCCCCAGAGTTTTACTGCAGGACAAGTCTTTTATTGCTTCACCTGCTCCAAAACTCCTCAGCTTTGTGGCTCCCCAGTACACTCATGTGTCTCCCAGTGAGAGCTGTGCCCAGCTCGGTACTGAGCTACTGGAGAGGGACCAAGGGCTGGAAGATTGATATAAATTCAAAAAGCAAATAAAAATCACACAAGAGTTAAGCACCCCAATCAGCCTGGCTGCTTTGTTTATAACACTGTGATGCTACCTCCTGATAACGGCATTTACTGGGTTTGCAGAAGCTGATGGTGACAATTAAGATAAGCTGAGTAAATAACTATAGTTATCCCAAGAATTTAGAAATCTATAGGTAGACGGGAAACTACCTTCTCATATGAAAAAGGAGAAGAAGAAGAAAAAAAAAACCAAAACATAATCCATGTAGAAGTACCTCTCTCAGGTTAGTTTTCCAAAGAAACAAGCCTTCTCTTTTCTTTCTGCGGGACAATACTTTGAAGTTTCTGACAACTTCTGTGTATCAAAATGCCCATTTCTGAACTAAAGCATTCCAGGAGAAGTTAGTACAAGAAGCCAGATGTCTCTGCACCCTATAGGGTGCACCTCTATAGGGTGAACACACTCATCCTCTCCTTCTCTCACCCCACTTTACCAGCCAGTCACCTCAAAGATAACAGACAGCATATGATTTTGAATGACTTTTTAAAAACTCAGTAATTATCTAAGGAATTGCTTATATTTGAATTATTTTCCAAAGACTAATCATCTTAAATATTAACTTCTACGAAATAGATGGGGTTTTTTTAACACTCCAAACACCATCTTCTCAAAACCTGGGAGTCTAAAGCAACAAGATGCCCTCTATGCTCCTGTAGAGATTCACTACAAGTAGGACCAGCAGTCCATCGTGACAATTTTCTCCCAGTCAGAGCTCACTATGAATTGTTTCCTTCACATCCCAAAGCTCACATCTGCTCTGTGCAAGTTTGCCCGAGTTTCCAGCCGCTGCATATATAAACCACAACCGAAGTAGAAACAGAAATGGGACATAATGCTCACTGTAACTTTCCAAAGCCAGTTTTCCAGCCTCTACTGAAACAAACTCCTCCTCGTTCAGGAATACATAATTATTGTATTTCACATAAAACTTGGCATACTTAGATACTCAGGAAGGCAAAGCTCCAAAATACTCTTTAAAACATGCTCACAACAAGCAGTTTTTTAGGACCCTGTCTTTTGGTGTGTTCTGCATGTAAACACCTGGAAAGCATGCTTTTATTCCAAGACAGTGCTGAAATACATCCCGCGCCCGAGATGGTGAATCTCATTTCACTACGGTTCCCTTTCTCGTTTCGCTGCTCCGAGAGGAGCCAGACACCCACTCTGTTCCCACCACCAGGCCATCCATCCCTGCTCCAGGCGTTCCCCACACGACTTCTCCCTCGCATCCCTCCCTGTTGCCTCCCATCGCTCTCTCCCCCTTTCCCTGCTGAGGCCACGGCAGAGACACCTTTCCCCACTACGTGAAAACCGGGCTGGGGGGAGGCAGCCCCGCCTGCCCAACCGCGGCTGCCCTTGTCGAACCCTGCGGCTTTAGCACCTCTGGGAAAGGTGGGGAACCACTCGCCCCCCGGGGTGGAGGAAGGGGGGGGAGACACACAGGACGGCGAGGCCTCCCCCCGCCGGTTCCTCCCGGCAGCGCTGACAGGACCTTGGCCAGCAGCTCCCCCCCTCCCCGGCCCGGCAGCTCCTGGCGGAGGGGTCGGTGCGGCCTAGCGGCGGCGCGACCAGGCCGCGGGGCGGGGCAGCGCCTGAGGGGACACGGGCCGCCATGTCGCGGCCCCGCTGACGGGCGGGGGGGGGGTGTGGGAGGCGGGAACCTGCTGAGGGAACGGCGCGGGGCGGTGGGGGGAAATGTGGTACGCGGGGACCGGGGCGGCGGCGCGTTCCCCTCAACCAACCCCCGCCACCCCCGCCATTTCCCTCTCGGTACCTGCCGTAGATGCCCTCGGTGATGCGGTTCCGCTTGAGCGGCCGCCGCAGCTTGCTGCAGTCCGCGCTCCGCCGCTTCATCCTCCCGGCCGCCTCCGGTCCGGCCCTGCCCGGCCCGGCCGTGCGCCCCGGCCCCGCGCTGCCCCGGCCCGACCCCGCTCACGGCAGCACCATCCGCCCCCGCGGGAGGTTCCCTCGCGCGGGGCTTTTTTTTTATTATTTTGGGGGGATTAATTTTTTTTTTTTTCCCCGGGAAACAAAGAAATAAAAATAATTCCTGGTCTGTCCCTCCCCGCCGCGTCCCCCCGCGCAGCCGCCGCTCAACGCCCCGCCTTCCCCGGCGCGGCCCAATCAAGCGGTTGATCATGCCTGAATGACGGCGCTTTTGGCCAATCGACAGCGGAGAAAGGCAGACGGACGGCCGAAAGGACCTATCGCTGCATCAGAAAGTTGGTCCCGCTCCGCGCTGCGGGATAGCCCGCCCACACCTTTGATTGACGGCCACAAGAACCCGTCACAGGGAAGGAGTCGTGAATTGATGGCTTGCGAGCCAATCACTGTTCTTCTCCCGCCCACTGTTCTTCTGGGCTGGCTCCCACCCCACGTTGTGATAGACAGCTAGATTGCCCAATGAAACAAGCAAATAGAAATAAAAGGACAGCTCAGCTATCCACTCGGAAACGGAAGAAGGAGGGCTCAATTTCCTCTGTCACCGTAGCGCTCCTGTACCGCCCCTCACGCTTGATTGACAGCCTTGCTGACAAATAGCGTGTTGGGAAAGCTCAGTCTCCGGGTGCAAAGGTAACAGGAGGCGGCTCGTCGAGCCTTGTGCTTTTCTTCGCCCTCCCCTCCTAGCGCGGCCCTGTGGCGATGGCTCCCCCCAGGGGGGTTAAAAAAAACCTTCAGCCTGACTGACGGACGCCTCCAGCCAATAAAGAGCCCATACAGCTGAATGACAAGAGATCGGCCCAATCGGAAAGCAGGAAGCGTGGGGGAGGCGGGGCGACTCGGCCTCTCTTTCCCCGATCGGCCCAAAGACGGACGCTCGCTGGAGATGGGCCAATTAGAGGCCGTGAGGGAAGCCAGCTTTCGACCAATGGAAAGCTAGTCCCTAAGGGAGGCCTGCTGAGAGGGGAGGGAGTTCAGCCAATGGGAGGCGAGGGGCGGGGCGAGACGAGCCCGCCGCCGCGGTTGGGGGCTGCCTAGTCACGGCTGGGCACCACCTCTTCACGGTTGGGTCACCAGTTCGGGGCCCGGGGCGGCGCATTGGATCTCCTCACCTGGATAGCCGCTCGGCACAGCCCCCGCCCCAATGGACTGTAACCCCTTTTGGACTGTGGAACCCGTGAGGAATCTCATGGCGGCCCCCGAGCCTAAGGGGGGGCCGCTAACGCAGCGTGCCCGGCCCTGGTCCTGGTCCTGCTGCCTGCCCTTTGGCTGACTGGAGAGTGGTGGCAGCTGGTGCAGGCCGCGCCCCTCGATGATCCCTTGGATTCGTCAGTCTTGCAGGGGGTTGGGCTGGGTGCCACGGGCCTCCCTTGCCTCTCAGGGCAATAATGGGCTTCTCTGAGCAGGAGTCGAACGGAGCCTGAGGTGTCAGTATGTCATTAAAAGGGGTACAGAGGCTCATGGTCCCCTTGGCTGGGTTGATGAAGCTGTTTGGCTGTCAGTGGAGCTCTAATTTGAAAGTTTGGGAGGGTGTTTAGGCTGGAAATCGGAGCATCAGTCACTCAGTGTGGCATGTCATCCTCAGGGCAAAGGCTGGGTAAATTCCTAGCCTTTGGTGTGTTTCCCCTGGGTGTTAATGCCAACAGGGGATTTGGTAACGACTGTCAAAAGGATTGTGTTCATTTGACCAGGGTAAAATGGTGGAGAGAGTTCAGGGTCATTCTTGCCATGACTATGAGTCTTCAGGATTTGTCTTGCAGGAAACCGATGAAGGCTAATTAGGTATATTACATTTATAAACTACGCAAAGGCTCTGCAGCAGTTAGCTAAATCAATTTCTAAGTTGCTGTTACCTAGCAACTGTCTAAGTCTAGCTGTTACCTTTTTCTCGTCCAGGGAAAGTTCACCAGGTGTTCTGGTTCTGGCTGAATTACCCTCATGATCACAGAATTCCTGTGAGAAGGAGATGAATGTGGATCTTTCTGAAGTTAGGGCAGCGCTCTGCACATCTGCAAAAGTCTTTTGGATGTTATTTAGGAGTTTCTGTAATGAGGGTAAGGATGTTTAACTTACTGTTTTATTAGGCCTCAGTAAACTTGACAAAGCAATTTGATAACTGCATGTGAGGAAGGTGCAATTTATCACTGCAAATGCAAAACTTTCACAGGTGGCTTGAAAACTACTGTTGAGCTGTGTAGCCTGGGTTTGCAGGAGTAATGTCCTAAAAGATGAATTATTCTGCGTATGATACATGTTTCTGTCACCAGTAGGTGGCTTTCTACTCATTTGCTTGCGTTGTTACTGTCTCAAACCCCAGCATGCAAGCACAGCACTCGGCTTGAAATGGCCTGAAAGTTGAAAGTCTGAGGCGTAATTACAGTACTTTAACCTCGTGGACTACCTGAACAAAGAAGGCTTCAATTTACTTCTCAGGGAATACTGAGAATGTAGTAATGTTCATGTTAAGGATTTATACATTTTCCTCAACAACCATATAATCTTATCTCAGAAGTTATGATGCCTGTGCATAGGGATACACTGAACACCATATATTATAGTATTAGTTTCCACCATATAGTCCTGCTCCTGTGCCCAAAAGTCTCATTTTCATGGTTCCTGCTTTAAAAAAACAATAACAACAAATAAAAAAACCCGTGTTTTACCAAAAGGCTCTGAACCCATAAGGCCTCGTAGCTGCAATGTGTGATAGAAGTTGATACACTTCTTGATGAAGGTTGGGTTTAAACTAAAGAAAGAACCAGGGGGGTGTAAGTCTGGGGTTTGGTTCTCAGTTAAAAGCCTGCAGCTTCCCAGCTTGGGGATTACCAGGGGTTTCCAGGGTGCTCACTGTAGCTGTTTCTGTGGCCATACTATGAGCAATGGACTGATCTCACAAGTAGCAGGGGAAATGCTGCATCTCCTCTGTGTGTCCAGAGGTTCTTGGTTCTCTGGTGTTGGGTTGGGCTCATCACGTAGTGAGAAGGTTTGTCATGGGACATGGGTGTAGAGCCTAACCAGCCTGAGAGTCTCATGGAGAGTCTCAATTGGCCTGAGATTCCCCAACTTCTGCAAGAAGGGACTTGGGTCTAGGAAGGGTAGGAGCAATGCAAATAAATAATGGTTTTACATAAACTTCAGCATCCTATTTTTAGGAGTCCATGTTGTTCTTTACTTGCTGTTTAGCTGATGTGCCAGACTCAACAGCAGCTGCATGGATGGGATCCTGGAGCGTTACAGTATTGACAGCTTGATATGTCAGTATTTTTGGAGTTCAGTCAATGTCAGTTGTGGGAAGTTGGGGCTCCTGACATGGCAGCGATAAGGAACTGTTCCTTGCTGACGCATCTTGGGCTTTTTATCTGCCTGAGTTTTTATTCCTGCCCCCCAACACCTCCTTTTCTGTTGGCTTGAGGTCACTGGAACGTTTTTATAGAAAAAAAGTATTAATGTGTTTGTGTTTAATGTAGCCTAGTGCACAATGTCTTCTAACTACCGCAACTTCCGAAACAATGTGCCGTGGCTGATCTTTTTTCTGGAAGCTGTTTTCATCGTCCTCTTTTACTTTTTGTTCTCAGATAATTATTCAGACGAACCGTTAATCTCCTACCCAGGTAAGATTGGCAGCCTTGCTGTGAAAGAAAGGGTTAATGAGTGCTTTTATTTTGCAGTGCAGTAGAGATGGGATTCAGCGATGTTGTGCATTTGTTAGGGAGAAGCAGAAATGTTTCACAAGAAAGAAGCAAAAAAGGCATAAATAGTACTAACTAGTGTTGCTGCTCTGTTCTCTGCTGCTAATTTGTGCTAATCTTGACTCTTCTGAAGGTTACAAACTTTTGAGGGCAGGATCTGTATAAAGTGCTGAACTCTGAGGTCTTGGCATGCGAAGATGTTGTGCTAAAAAGTAAGAATTCAGGATGGGCAGTAGTTTCCATTTGAAGGCTTGATGTAAATAAATGAAGTTAATACGGTGGAATTAAGGGTTTAAATATATTCTGGAGATGTATTTTGTGCATTGATGAAAGGAATGTATTAGCAGGTCATGCAACAGCCATAGTGTGCAACGTATTTCCAGTGTTATGCAAATATGAGCTGATTAATCCTCATGACATTCTTGTGTTACCCTCTCTATTTTAGAGCTCGAAAAATGAGATCTATTTATTGGCAGTTTGATATTTTGCTAAGTGGAGAGGCCAGTACAACCGAATGAGAATATGACTGTTAGAGTTGCTTAGAGGATGATTCCAGGGCTAGAGATCCAAGAGGTTTTATCTTGGACAGCCTCTGCCTTTTCTGAAATGGGGCTGGAAACCATATTAAAATACTTCTGCTGCTATTTCTGTTCCTGTTCTTTCTCCCCAGATGAGGACATCGTACAGGTTTCTCTTTGTAACTCATTTCTTCCTCTTTCATACCCTCAAGGAATGAATCAGCACTAATTCATAGTAACTCCTCTTGAAAAGTCCAACTTAAGGTCTTTAAATTTACCTCAGGAAAAATGACTGTCCAAATTTCATTGCTAAATGTACTTCATTTCCATCCCTCTTTTTGACCACTCAACCCTCATCCCATGGCATCCATTCTAATCCCTTTGTAAAATTAAATATGAAATTCAGGGTCAAGGGTATTGTTTTTCTGATTACTTACAAGCTCTGGAATTCTTTACAAGTACTAAATATTAATGACACACGATTTTTTTTTATCAGAAGTCTCCTTTTAAATATATTTTTTAACCAGAAATCCAGTCTGCATTAATAACGTCACTGCTGTCTTGGTCTTTTCTGTCGTGCAGTTTTTCAAGATGTCAACCACATGGTACTTTTTGGATTTGGCTTTTTCCTGACATTTCTGAAAAGATATGGATTTAGCAGCACTGGATTCAACCTCCTGATCATTGTGCTTGGTGTCCAATGCTCCGCACTGATGGAAGGTTTATTACATTTACTGTTTGCAATGCCACAGGAACCTGCTATGGACAGGTAATTAGTTTGTGTTAGAATTGGAATAATTTAGAATTGCTGATTGCTCTTTGTGGAGATTAGTGCCCTGTTATATGGACCTATTTGTAAATTAGCATGGTCGTGTTCGCAGACGTTTTATAAGGCTTTGGGGTTTTAAGTACATTAATTCTGTCGTGTCTGTCTCTATTGGCCCTGGTGTGGACCTGATACAGATTTATTTATTTTCTTTCTTTTCTTGCAGAATAACAAAAGCCACTGTGAGTACGACTGCTGTGGTCATCTCTGCTGGAGCTGTCCTTGGGAAGACTAATCCTGTGCAATTAATTCTGATGACAGTTTTGGAGATAATATTTTTCTATACGAGTGAATGCATCAGCAACGTATCAGAGGTACTGTGGGGGAAAACTTTGCTGGGACTTTGGAATGTTGCCTTTGGGTGGTTTGTTAGTGCCCTGCTGTCAGGAACATCCCTGTGTTTATCTCATCTCAGTGAGATTGGGGCTGTTTTCATGAGGAGATGAAGTCTGACTTTGAGACTGTACTTAAGGTCATGGAACTCCAAGCCCTGCGTACTCTATATAATTGACTATATGTATATTTTTGTGTTTAAAGGGTGGGCTGATCTGATGGCTTGGGATGTAGTACATTTGGCCTTGCCCCTGCCCTGAGCATCCCCAACCCATGAATGAAAGCCTTGACCTACCTAAAGCACTAATTGCTTTTAAATTTTACCCTCTCCCTGGGTCTGCTCAGTCTGGAAGATTTCCAGCGGGACTGGTGAACAGCCCCATCAGCACAGCAGAGTCAGACCTGCATTTAACATACATACCCCAAACTCTCCATATATAAATGGTGTGTTTATGAGCTACATTGAACTCGGATAAGTTAATCGCA
>BJBW01015870.1:1634-13396 GCA_004320125.1 Scolopax mira
TGGTGGGAGGTGTCCCTGCCCAGGGCAGGGGGCTGGCACTCGATGATCTTTAAGGTTCCTTCAAACCCAAACCATTCTATGATTCTATACCAATTGTCAAATGATAAGGACAGCTTGTATAGCTCTCTGCAGTGACTAACACTCCGCTTTGAGTCTTCTCCTGCCAGTTAAAACAGTGATTCCAGCTGGTGGAAGCACCAGTACCATCTCCTCTAAGCTGGTGCACCACAGCATCATCTGTGTGTCTTTGAAATAGGTCACATCAATTCATGTTACTCAGTGTCATTTATCAAATCCTATCTGCCATCTCTGTGATTTTGATCAGAAAAAATTGCTAAAACCACAAAATCTAGAGAGCTTTATTAAGAACAACAGTAACCCCTACTGGATTGTGACTGTCTCCCTGGAAACCTAAGAGATAAAGCACCTTGTGCTGCTTCGTGGAAAAGGTATGATGAGGAACAAGTCATTCCTCTGCTGGCAATAAATTCCAGTGTCATCATTTACCGGATTAAATTGGAAATCCTGCTGAATTTACACCCGAACTTGCTGAAAGACATCTGTTCCTTGCACATTCAAAGCATTATTTTTTGTATTTACAGGTAACTTATGAAACCCAGCTTATGCCAGCTAGTTTGTTTCTGCGTTCAAAATGATAAGTACTAGAATGTATATCTTTACGTGCCCGAAAAGAAGGGGCTTCACATACCATTAATAAGCTAAACACATGACCACAATCTGCTGTCCTAAGCTCCTCTGAATCTTCTTCAAGCATGTTGGGGGGGCAGAGGGAGATGCTGCAGGGAGGAGAAATCAGAGCAGAGGGACCATAAGCTTATTGTAGCAGAGATCTCCCGGTCTCACTAAACACCATATAT
This sequence comes from Scolopax mira, assembly GCA_004320125.1. Classification (NCBI taxonomy): domain Eukaryota; kingdom Metazoa; phylum Chordata; class Aves; order Charadriiformes; family Scolopacidae; genus Scolopax; species Scolopax mira. Next base: position 2,513 of record BJBW01015870.1, read on the forward strand.
ATATATATATCAGTACCACAACTTCAGCATTACCTTTTTTTTCCTCCACGTGTAGCATTTCTGACAAACGAGGATCGTGTCAGCAGACCTATTTTCAGTGACATTTTATTATCCTGTCAGAAAAGTTTGAGAGCTGTTTCTGCAAGTTGGGTTTTTTGGTTTTTTTTCTTTCTCTCTAGACTCTGAGCCGTCTCTGAGACAGACCTCCTTTTTCATTGCTGGAAATTACAATCAGATTTTCTCTGGGTTACCACAGGAGCTTTCTGGTACGCTGGAAAACTAAAGAGAAAGGCACAAACAGGAAAAGGGAAAATATGAATGAAACATATCTAGCAACAGATATGAATTTATTAATGAATCTGCCTAGTGATAAACATTCAAGATTTGATTTTATGTATGACTTGTTTCATAGGAATTCTACTTTTTTTTTTTTTTTTTTCAGCAACGTGAAGTAATTGAGCTTGATCACAATACAGAGGTGATGGAAAAAAGGCATCTGCATTAGGGATGATTAAATAAAAGAGCTGGGGAAGAGGAAGGGTATTCTGCATAGGTGATGTTACAGAGATCTCAATGAATCCAAGAAACGACAGAGAGAGCAAAGACCAGAGTTTCAAAAGCTCTTTCAAGTATTTATATTGTTTCTCAAGTATGTACCAGACACCTGCCTTTTCACACTGAAATATTTTTTTTTTCCACAGTTAGTTCAATTCACCTTAAAGGAAAACCAGTGCAATTTTCCCAAAAGCTGTTCTACAACTTTTGGAAATGAAGCCCCTTTAAGCTATTTTGAAAGCAGAACCTCAAATTGTGGCAACAGGGGGTAAGAGAGAGGCAAATCTACTCAATTTATCCACTTAGGTCTCCTTTCCAATGTTGGGGGGCAAAAATGAGCCCCTAAACTAGCCAACAAAATGTACTGGAGAGACTGGTGTGCCTCGGACTCCACTCCTCTTCAGTCCCCCACATTTGCCTTATATATGTGTGTGTGTGTATAAAATGCATATATGAATATATAGAATAAAAATTCTTTCTTTATGATGTTTGAGAGCTCTTAGTCCCCTCTGGGCTAACCCTGGAAACAGGGAAACCTGAAAGCACTGGGGTAAAGCCACTGACTTCAATTGATTCAAATCTATCTGTGTCTGCAGGATTTTGGTTACTGTTTGCTCCTAAGCCCTCAAGGAGAAGGGATGAAGACACCTACCTGAAGAAGAAAACTGTGGATGCAGTAACTACTTCTTTTTCCTCCTTCAAAACAAGTTTAAATTGCTCAAATGCCCCAAAGCCCTGTCAGTCCATGACTGCTTACAGCATTCTTGCAATAAATGGTATCTTCTTCTAATATTCACTGCTGTCACTTGATGCTTTTACACTGCCAGCACAAAATAGACACTGCGTTCTGTTAAAATGCCTATTTGATAATGTCAATTTGACAAATGACCTCTTTATTGCCTAAATGCCCATGATTTCAAATAAAGCTACCCTGGGCTGTGCCATCGATAAAATTCCTACCAGAACAAATGGAACATGTGAAGTAGACTGTGGACAGGCACTAAGGCAGACCACTCCCGAGATAAAATCTAGGACAGAGCAACCAGTCACGTGTAAAGCCAAACATCCTTCTGTGTTAGAAGTCCTAAGAATGTGAAAACCAAAAAAAAAAAAAAATAGCAAATAACTTAGACACAAGACTAACCAAGTTATCGGTGGAACAGCCCTTCCCTCCCCCCCAAATCACTCCATACTATTAAAATTTCAGAAGTCTGCACTAGCTATCTATGAAAAGATGAAATGTCCTCCTTCCCTTTGAATTTCCAATCCAAATATTTGCATTAAAACAGTTGTAAGAATAAAATAGTTTGCCGTCAGTACGATTTTTTTTTTCCTCTGGAGTTCACCCTTTCTTCTCTGTTTCAGCAGCACTTTTTCCTTTAATAGTTCCTTCACAGTAAGAAAACTCACACCATCAGTAACAAGACTGCCTCTGTATTTCACTCTGTAAATATGTATTTGAAAACTTATTTAAAACACGGTTTGATCTAGTCATTAAAAACCTGAAAATCTATTATTGTTACATTTAGAATTGGCACTTAACTCGAAAATCAATACTGCATATATTAAAAGCCAAAAAACCATCAAATCATGTCTGAAATCACAAGAGCAATTAAAACACTGACCAAATTTCTCCCCCAAAAGCAATGAATCAGGCTATCGGGATGGAAGTTGCATTTTCACTATTCTATCGTGCAAATTCACAGCACGATCATCAATGTGAGCTACAAAGAATACAACTGCACCTTGACTTCAATACCCATAAGGACTTAACAGTAATTAAATCCACAGGGTGAAGGTATAACATTTATAAGCAACCTGGTAAATATTTTATTGCGTTTTAATTTTTAATTAAGAAATAAAACTTCAGTCTGCAAAAGTTACAGCAGTTCCTTGCACATCTAACATTTCCAGAATCGGTGAAACATTCTGGAATGTGAGATTTCTAACATTTTCATCACTGTACGTACTCTAACAGCATTGCTAATTTATTCAGCTGCTTTCATGCATAATTACTAGAAAACACAGATCTGCTGCCCTGTCAGTCTGTTGTCAGAAAGAAGCAGCTATTTAGTCGATGCTTTGAAAAGTATAAATAATTGCAAGTATTAAATTATTAACCGCAACATAAATACACTGTCTAAAGTGCTGTTTTAATTTTCTTAACAGTTCCCTTTTTTCCCATTTAGGCTGACACTGGAGAGGCCAGGCCTGATTTCCAGCTTTGCCTACACCACAGATGACGTGTGACACAGCGAGGGTTTTCCACGGATGTGTCAACACATAAACTGTTAAAACCACCGAGAAAGCAAAAAAGCCCTTCTTAAGGACATGTCTTTTTTCGTTTTCTTTTTTTTTTTTTAAAGGCACGTGTGAAATATCTGATACACATTACACTCCCCAAAGCAGACTCCCTTCTCTCTTCCTTGGTGGGCTTTCCTTGCTTGATTTCAAGCCCAAGTCTTTGTAAAAACTAAAATAAAAATCATAAAGTTTTGCCAAAAAATAAATAATAAAGTAGCATGAAGTTGTGGGCCTGATCTAGTCGTAATTAAATCAGCAGGCACTGATTTAATCTTCAATTCAATCTTCTATTATACCCCACAAAAGTCTTACAGTAGAAATACCTCCGTTACAAATATTTTAGGACGTGACTCCACTCGTTAGCGAAATGTTTCTATTTCTAGCAACATGAAGAAATTGGGAGCTGTACCCATAAAACATGACCAGAATGTGACAGAATCAACCAGCAATGGTTCTTATTGGGGATTTCCAGGGCTGACCCCTTAGAAAGGGCTATCTCCATTTCCTTCAGAACCTTCTCCCTTCCATCTTCTCTCCTAGAACACCAATGTCATTTGGAAGCTTGAAACCCAAATGTTTTTCTTACCAAAAATGCTGTTCACCTTCATCACGAGAATGAATGGTTCTTCTCAGACATTCAGCTGCTAAAGAGAAAAAAAAAAAAAAAAAAAAAAGAAGACAAAAAAAAAGACACGTCAAAATTTTCATTCTGTCCACTTTGACAAAGGCTCTTTGTCACGTTAAGGCTAAAAGAGGAATTTGAGGCTGAGCCTCAAAATACAGGCGCAGCCGGACCGATGTCTCCACCTGTGCAGATTCATGATGCCCCTTTTAACAGATTTCTTGAAAAAATGAGAAGAGGAAACGATGCAGATGCATCCAGAGCAGAGGAAAGCACAGGGGAGGCCTCCGAGAGTGGAATAAAGAGAGCTGGGATCCTAGAGCCAGTGTATTTTGAGTTATTTCACCACAACCATCTTCAGTGAGGTCTCAAGAAGCCGACAGCCCTTGTGCACAACATCCAGGATGTCAAAATCATTGGAAATATGATGGCTTGCTGAGAATAAAATAAATCATAAAAAAAAAACAAAAAAAAGGGCAGCTGATCAAAAATAAAGCTACTGGGATAAGGATTTGGGGAATTTTCTGCCCGCTAATTTAGTCTAGACGCGTCACTGCAGAACTTTGGGGGGGTGATGTATAGAAAACACATTCTAGAGGCATTTAGTACCGCATGTGTTTTATTGAGGAACGAATGAATAAAACAGCCTCGCTGATTAAGCTGCTCTAGAAATGGAAAGGAATTGAAATTTCAGAGCAAGGTTCTACAACGTGCTTCAGGAGAACCCTTAAACTTAACGTTATTTTAAAGGTAGACTTTTTTAACCGAGTTCTGAAGCGCTTCGGGAGCTACTTTTTAAAAGACTTCTGAGAACCACCGTCACTATTGTGCCATAGGAAAAGGAAAACAAATTTCAAGCACTGTTTATGGAAGGGGATTTAAGGTTAAATTGTACAAAACACCGTTGGTCACACACTGTAGGAGAACGTTACCCAACACAACACTGACACATGCTGACTGTTACATCCTAATAAATACACACCTAAGCAAAGGGCAAAAATTACTGTAAAGTAGCCGTCACCAGGTCTCTGATAAAATTCTATTACAATGATTTTTCTATGATACAAAAATAATCATCATCATCATCATCATCTGTAGAATAATAGGTGTAATAATACAACAGTTCCACTTGCTCACTATACGAATAGTCCGTGGGTGAGGTGCGATTAAAGTCGCTGTCTGTCCTTACACAGCTCTATAAATGCACGGCTGCTACATTAACACATGACAGATAATTGCTTTTACTGGAGTTGCTTTAAAGTATCCTTTAACAAAACCCAAGAAATGGCCCGAGAAAAGGCTTGGTTTGTACATATTTTTATCTATTATATGACAGGAGCATCTTAAGCAAAGGGTGAATCCCAGCTCCTCTTGGCACTGTACGAACAAGTGCAAGTTGATAACCTCCAAAATGACCACACTACCACAAAGCACACTGCAGAGCTGCTGTAAATCCTGGCTTTTTACAGAAAATATCTTATATATATATCAAGAATGAAGAGTTTGCATAGTTGCACAGTAATAAGTTATTCACACTGGGGTTTTTTACACTATTCTTAAAATATGGGCAGCTAACACTCAGACCAGCAGCCTGCTTTTTAAGAATCCACACATTTAATTCCTACGCTGTTAACCAGATATTGCTCAGATATTTAAATCACAGCTATCACTTAACTTACAGTAATTGTAAAATACACCGGTTTATCAAAATATTAACTGCACTTCATATTAATTCTTTTTTATCGTTATTTTTGAGGGCAAATGTACAAAACTACATTTAAAAAAAAAACCATTGCTATTAAATAATGCCAATTTAAAGCAATATAAAATTAGTCTGAACGGACTTGTGCTACTTGCTTTGTCTGAAGTTGCAAGGAGAGAAAAATGCATTTGAATAATGCCCAAAATAGACTATATTTCTTTTGATACTTTAAGGAATATTTTATATTTCTAAGCTCCTACCGAAGGTATCAATCTATGAGAAAACCGTCACTTTTGAAAGCAAAGGAAATTAGCCAGCAATTAATAAAATTTTAGAGATGCTTGAGAGCTTCAAGTAACAGTGACCATGGAAAAAGCTCCACAGACGGACTCACAGATACCAATTAACATCACACTTTTACAGTTGGTGTAGTTGCTTCATTTAAGAATCTATACATGGATTAGAAAAAGTGCATTAATTCTTGGTGCCCACTGGAAGGTTCTTGCTAATTTTTTCCTATGTCATCAGAGTTGCATATCAAATGATGCATTTTGGAAGTTTTTTTTTTTCTTCACATGCTTTATCTATTTACAAGAAAATGCATTCCCAAGCAAGTAATAAACATGAGTAACATACGATACTGAAAAGCACCTGTTATAAGCTTTTAAGATAAATGTAAAGTCCCATCAAGTTACTCTGTGCCGGTCACTAAAGAACCTCCAGAGTACTGAGAGCTTAAAATGGAACAGTAAGTACTTAATTTAGTAAGTGCTGCATTGATTTACAAGCCTGAAGCTCGCCCACTACACGACTGAGCTGCATTAAATTTAGTCCAGGACATGAAAGTATCCTGCTTTATTTATATATATATTTTTTTTTCAGAATAAACAATTCCATTCAGGCAAAATTTTCTTCAGCCTACAAACTCCACCACTTCATTTCAGTTTGTGGTTTGTTTTTGTTTTTTAATTTGGTAGAGAAGACCTTATGTCAATTCTCTCAGCTTGTACCTTCCCACCATGGTGGACCCTGACATCTGTCTTGATGTTTTGCAGTTGTTTTGAGACCAGACCAGGGGGGTGGTGGTGGTGGTGGGGAGTTTGTGCCAAGTGAAACTGCTCCTGTCGTCTTTGCTCACTGTAATTCCCCCAGCATATTTCACAAAATTAACAAACATTTCTGTCTCTAAGCTACACATTTGTGTACAGTTTGATTGAGATTACTACTGCAGGGCTATTACTCCAGAGACTATAAAGCTCCACGTTCTGAGATGTCCATACACTTCTCATCGAACAGCAAACTTCAAGACAACAGTTCTTGTAAGACTGTTTATTAAATTTATCAGTTCAGATGGAGTTTAGATGCAGTTTGTATAAAAAAAAAAACCCTCTCTTTTCACGTAAACTGCAATCAAAAAAGTAACTTTACAAAATAGTAAGAGACTCACTGAGATCGTAAGTTTCTTTACATGTAAAACTATAAAGTATTTGTGCATGCTCACTATTCCTTCTTTGTAACAGAGGAGCTGTTAAAAGGAGTTTCTTTGTTGTTTTTTTTTTTTTTTTTTAAATCTCAAGGCAGTCTGTGAAATGCAATCCTTGTCATCACAATTCGGATATACATGATCAAAACTGGCACAGAGGAACATAATGTATTTTTTCCCCAAAAAAAAAGTTGAGGCAGCTTTTGTTGAATGGTGTCTGCATCGGTAAATTTTTTTATTTTTTTATTTTTAATAAACTCTGGTGGCTTCAGAGACCATCAGAGAGAATCCTTTTTTTTTTTTTTTTTCTTTTGAGATCTTGAAAGAAAAATTTCCCACAAGTACAGACAGGCAAGGAGGAAAAGAAGTAGCAGCTTGTTTCCTACATACAGCCTGATGCCATGCTGCCCAGCATCTCAAAACAGAACCCAACTTGACGTCAGGGGGAGGCAGACGATCTCCCCCCTCGTGTCACGAGCACGTCCGAGGTTTCTCCAGGGAGAGGGAAGCAAGCATGAGGGTAAAAGCGTTAAAAAGTCTACTTTTCATGCATAGCTACTGCACGTTGCTGCCCTGCGTCCGTCCTGCTTCGTCAGACGTCTGAGTTGGAGCTGAGGTTTGTCAACCTGGGGTCCGCGTTGATCTCGTACCTGTAGTGGTAGCCCTCCATGTGATCCCTACAGGCATCTCTGATGTTGTGCATCCACTTTTTGATTCCTTTTCGGTTCAAGTACAAAACCAGGAGGAAAATGGCCCCGATGAGAGCCAAGACTATCCCTAGGAAGACGTACGAAGTCTGTAGCTGGGAAGGCAGGTCTACAGGCACGGAGCAGTCCAGGTCCGAGCTGTCGATCTTCAGCAGGGCTTTGCCCAGCATCTTCTCGGGGTAGGCGCAGGTCAGGGCTTCCTTGCCCTCCACCTGGTCGCTCTCCTTCAGCCAGGCCACCAGATCCTCGATGGCGCAGTCACAGACCCAGGTGTTGTGGCCCAGGCTGACGCGCCGGAGGGCGGGCAGGCTGCGGAACTGGGCCAGGGTGCCGTTCCTCAGCACGCCCAGCGAGTTGCCGCTGAGGTCCAGGCTCTGCAGCTGGCCCAGCCCTTGGAAGGAGACGTTCCGCAGCCCCACCAGGGAGTTGTTGCTGAGGTCCAGGTGCCGCAGGGCGGGCAGGGCGGTGAAGATGCCGGCGGGCAGCAGCAACAGCCCGTTGTCGGCCAGCTCCAGGCGGCTGAGGTTGCGCAGGGCACCGGACTGCAACATGGCGGCCAGGCTGAGGAGGACGCCCTGGTCGCGCAGGGCCCCGCGCAGGGCCAGCTCCTCCAGCGGGCTGCCGCCCTCCCCGAAGGCCAGCGGGCTGAGGGACACCAGGGGGTTGCCGCTGAGGTCCAGCTGGCGCAGGGCGGGCAGGGAGGCCAGGGCGCCGGCCTCCACGGCCCGCAGGTGGTTGCCGCTGAGGTTGAGGGCGCTGAGGTGGGGCAGGCGGTGCGGGGGGAAGGCGCCGGCGGCCAGGCGGGCCAGGCGGTTGCCGGTGATGAAGAGGGTGCGGACGTCGGGCGGCAGGTCGGGCGGCACCGCCGTCAGGTTGCCGTCCACGCACTTCACCGTCTTGGTCGCCTCCAGGCAGCGGCAGAGGGTCTGGCAGCTGTCGGGCGGCTGCTGAGCCCGGCCGCAGCCCAGCAGCAGGAGGCGCAGCAGCAGCAGCAGCAGCCCCAGGCAGGGAGCGCCGCGACCCGGCATCGCGCCCGGCCCGGCCCGGCGGGCAACTTTCCCCTCCGGGCGGCGAGGCGAAGCGGCAGGGCAGCCCCTTCCTCTTTCTCTCCCGGGGCAGCCCCTTCTTCTCTCTCTTCCTCCTTCCCTCCGGGGGTCGCTCCGTTCCGCTTCCCCGCAAGGCAGACCTGCGGCGGGGGGAAGACAAGGGGAGGAGAAAGGGGGCAGCGGCACCGCGCCTCGCCCCCCGCTCCCCACACGTGGGTGGCCCGGGTTGGGGAGGGGGGGGAACCCGACGAGGAACAAGTTTTTTTTCCCCCCTCTTCCCTCCACCCGTTTCCAGCCCACGCCGCCGCCCGCCCGGCGGAGCGGGGAGGGGAAGGGTCTGTCTAACCCACCGCCCCCTCAGCCACGACCGGTGCCCACTCCCACCGCCGAGCCGAGCCCCCAACCGGTCTCTCACCTCCCGCCCCGCGTCCGGAGCAAACTCCGCCGAAGCGAGGAAAAGAAGCCGGAGCCGCCGCCACCACCGCCTGCCCGCGACCCCGCCGCCAACTCCGCGCCCACCCTCGCCGCGCCCGGCCCTGCCTCCGCCCACCGGAGAAACCAACCGCCGCCCCGGCCGGGGGGGGAGCCGCCGGTCGCGCCTGCCCCGAGGGGCGGCCCCGCCACCGCCCGCCTCCCGCCCACCGCCACCCCGCTCCGCTCCGCCGCAGGGCCAAAGGAGCTCGCCGGGAGGGTGGGCTCGGTTACCCCCCCCCCCGCTCCCTTCGCCCTCCTCTTCCCACCCTCCCCCCGCCCCGGGCCCGGTGGTGGTGCCGGAGGCTCACCTTGCCGCCCAGCGGAGCCGCGCCATGCGGAGCTCCCTTCAGAGGGGGCGGCGGGACGGGCTGCGAGCGGGTCCCGGCCGCCCCGTCGCGGGAGAAACCGGGCGCTGCCAGAGCCCCGGCCCCCGCTCCCCGCCCCGGCAGCGCCCGGCCCGAGCCTCCCCCCGACGCGGCGGACGGAGCCCGGCGGCTGCATCCCCGGTTAACGCGGGTTTTGCCCCTCGGTCCGGCAGGAATGGGGGAATCCCGAGGGATTTTCACGTCGAGGCGTGACTGGAGCCCGCCCCGGCTTCGGGTGCGGGGAGGAGGGGACGGGGGATCCTCCTCCGCCCCGGCCCCTCGGGAGCCGTTTCGGGAGGGATGGCGAGGGGGCAACACCAGCAGCCAAAGACCCTGAACGAGCTCCAAAACGCAAAGCAAAAAACCCCAAACGAGTCCACCGGGATCTTTAGAAGTCGTAAAATAAATAATAATAATCATTAAAAAACAGGAAAAAAAAAAAAAGCTGCAAATTGACAGCTTAAGTGTAAGCTTTAAACTCTGCTACAGTCTAAATACATATCTATATGTAAAATATTCACCAGTCTCAGATGCTGTGGTTATCCCAAAGGTGCCCGGGCACGGCTGAAGGGGCTGCTCACCAGGATGGGGTGTTCTGCACACACCTCACTTGCTCGTCACTCCACAGAGGGGGGGTCCGAGGAAGAGGTGAATAGTGGGAGGCATCCCAGGAGCTGTGCTGGGCCACTGGTCCCTACGAGTTAAATAACATCTGATTAATGCAGAGAAGGTACCAATGCATTCAAATAACCACGGTTTCAGCAAGGTGAACCCAAGCACTTTCCATCTGTGGCTCCTTTGGGCTTTCCTTACCCTCCAGAGTTATGTTCCTCCTGCTTTCCTAATCAACTCGCTTCCTTAGGTAGGAACCTTCTCCCATTTTTGTCTCCTTTTGGATTTTCCCAAATGCTCAGCATTTTCTGCACATGGCCCTTAGTACTTTCAGGTTGGTGTGCTTTTTGTCAGCAGAAATCTTAGAGCTGTCAAAAGCCGTAGAGGAAATTAGCAGATGAATCTGTTTAGAGAAAATTCCCTCCCCAGAATCCGAGGAATAACGAGCTAAACCACTGGTAGCTGTAGGATTTCTTTCCCCTCTCTGGCCTGAGAGTAGTATCAGGGTGAAAGAATTGTCTGAGGTCAGGGTGGCAGCAGGGGATGCATTTGGTAAGAGAAAGATATGTTCTCTTTAGAGGCTCTATTAGAATTCTTGGAAGAAGTTTTTAAAAAAAGCTGGCCTGCTAAACAACAGTGAAACTCAGTGGCCAGAAAGAGGTAGTTTCCAAAAGGAGACAGCTTTTAAAAAGAAGTAACTGAAAATGTTTACAACAAAATCTGAGATAAATCCCAGAAAAAATACTTATTGAGCATACACATAATGTTTTTCTTTTATAAAATGTTAAGATACAGTGTCAATTTTAATGGAAAATATGATTTTCCATTAAAACTTCCATTCCAAAGAGCAGTTACACTGATCTGCTCATGGTGCTGACCGAGGTTGTCCTCATTGCTCCTGGCTTTCCACGACTGTCCAGATGGGTCTGTGTCTCTTGCCCTGGAGTTGCTCTTCATAGAATCATGGAATGGTTTGGGCTGGAAGGGACCTTAAAGATCATCCAGTTCCAACCC
>BJBW01015871.1:3506-30098 GCA_004320125.1 Scolopax mira
TGCTGGCAACACTTCTTTGGATGCAGCCCAGGATGCGATCGGCCTTGGATATAATAAAAGCGGTTTGACTGCTTTATTTTTCTGAAATAGCTGAGGCTACTTGCTTATGAGTATTTCCCTGTGGATTTTCCAATAGGACAGTGGTGAGGTTGTACCACTCTCTGCACACCAGGCAGCCCAGTGACCAACTAGCCCAAGCCTTGCATTTGCGTTGTCTGCAAAGGCTGAAGTTCATGTGATTAACAAGGGTAACTGGGATTTCTGAGCGGCTTTAGCATCCTAAATAGTCAATAAAATAAAATTTAAAAAAAAAATCAAGACGATATGGAAATGTGTCGGTCCAAAGTATCCCAATAATATCCCTATTTAGTCCATGCAGAACTGTTGGATGGAGTCAGAATGGCATCGGGGGATGTTCTCCCACAGTCACCATGGCTGGGGTGGGAGATGGTGCTTCAGGAGAGAGCCTTTAGCGAGTTTTATTGACATTGAGGAAAATCTTTAATTCTAGACTCTGTGTAAGTAGTTTATGGGGGGTGTGGTAAAATATTGAGCTGGATTCTGAGAAATCATCAGGTAGAATCTTTGTCTCAAGCACTCATAAAGATCAATTTTGTCCCTAAAAATTCTGAAGCTGCTGATGGCATACATTCCTGCATGGCATTTTACTGGATTCAAAGGTCTCAATCATGTATTTCTTTGCTCTTTTTCTTTGTTTCATGTGTGTCCATGTTCTTTATGGTGCAGAAGAGCAGGCTCATACACCTCCTGAATAATCCCATACAGCAAAAGAAAAGTCATCCCCGTTGTACCTTCAACAGACCCTTCTTGGGTCTTTTTGTACCAGGCTGTAGTTTGACACATTATGGGGAAGCCTGTGAGGAGAAAACGTTTCTTCTTAGCTGCCAAGATAATTTTCTCTGGAATTCTATTCCAGGAGGTTTCTGCTGATATTTTATATCACATGAAGTGAACCTCTTTGGCTTTGTGGTGTATGTGTCGTACAAATGTGCTCTCTTCATAAAAGCTTCAGAAATGCTCTGAAGCCCGAGACTGCAAGAGCTGCAGCAAGGACCAAATCCATGCTATGTTGTCATAACAACAAACAGTGATTTGAAATGCAGATTTTTCATCTTTTACTCTTTAGTTGTGATTGAAAGCTGTGGAAAATGGGGGATTTGCTGTACTGAGGTTGTGCCTATTAAAATAAGAACGTGATAATGGGAGTTGGTAGGATGCCTGAGGGATGAAGAGTATGATTCATGAAGCATCTAAACCAAGAATTATATGTTTATGGGGTGTCCTATCCAGCTATTTCTATTCAGCCTGTAAGACTGGTGTCACCTCTGGAGAAGCTCTGGGATCTCTAGTACAAACTGCTTTACTGCAGATAAACCTGAACTTCTGACCCTCTGATAAAACCAGTGGAAATTGTAGAGTCTTTTGGCGTTCATTTACAAACAGGTGTTCTGTCTCTTTGAGAGGTTTAATTGAGTTTGCTGTGCTGTTTGCAAATAGCTTTTACTGCTTAAAAAACGGTGTTTTCTTCTTCCATGGAAGGAGTTGTGTTATTCCCCCGTGTCTGTCACTTCATTAGCCATGGTGCTGGCATCGCGCTGCTTTTGTGCTGGTGCTGGAGAGCTAAACCTGTGCAAAGACCCCAGGCAGATGTTCCCCACATCTCCTCCCTGAACGCCCACCTGGAGCCATGCCTGGTCTGTCCCAACACTTCAAACCTGCCAGCAAACCCTCCCTGGGGTAAAAGAGTGTTTTTACTGTGGTGCAGCACACATGTGGCTTGCTCACCAGGTCCTTCAGGAGAAATCCCCACCTCTTTGGTGCATCCTGGGATGCGATTCCCATTGCTCCTCCTCATTCAGGTGTTTGGGCCATCACAGCAGAGCAAAAAACCTCCTCGGGCAATGCGGTTTTTGGCACTTTTTTTGACCCTGCAAGTCTCTAATGAGCACCAAGAGTTGGGGAATTACATTCCAACTCAACAGCCAATTTTCAGGAGCGATGTCTCGCTCTGCTCTTTCCACCTCTCGGCTCGCTTTGTGAGCTGAGGGAAGCAAAGTGCCAAGCTAAATGCAGAGGGAGAGAAGGGTAAGTGGAGCAGGGGTGTTTGGGGAAACATTTCTGCAGTGCCAAAGTGCCAGTTTTTGAAAACAGCATCTGATTCAGAAAAACCCAGGTTGCAGGCCAGCATGGTTTTGCACAAGGAGGCTCAAAACTGCATCCCAGTTTGCTCCTCTGGCTCCCTCACTAAAACTATAACGCCAGAACAGGTGGCGGCTTTTACAACGTGGAAAATGGCCTATGCTGGCACCAAAATGTTGATGCTGGGCACTCAGGATCAAAAAAAGCCCCAAACAAACCCCGAAAGAACTTCACCCCATGAACTGGCAGATAAATCATGGGAGAACATTTTTCTCCTCTGGTTATCCAGGCGTAACGCATAGGTCCACGTGGTTATTTTGCTCTGCTGAGCAGCCCTTCTTGCAGAAAGGGATGAATCCCTTTTTCCTAGATTATCCCAGGTTTTGTACATCTCTCTCCACCTTGTGCTGCAGGATGCAGTTCACCAGTCTCCTGGTTTGAGGTGGTGCCTGGGGAAGGAGGGGTGAATGTACAGTGCTCGGCCACTCTCTCTGGTTTAATATTTTATATTCAGATAATAGAAAATCACATTCTGCACATGAACTCCAGTCTGTTCCCTCTACCCTTTGGGGCTTGATTCATGCTCTCTTTGTTACTGTTCATGTTTCATGATGCCTCGAATGTCAGAAACCTCCCTGTTTTCCTTGATATGCTTTTTGATTTCCTTAGTCATCCATATCTGTCCCAGCGCTTTTCTTGTACTCATATTTCTGAGAAGCCAGCTCATTTCCTGAGCTTTAGACAAGGGCTTTTTCTTTTCCTTTTTATTTCTAATCTTCATTTCCTTTTTCTGTCCCTGTCCATCCTCTTTGCACTCCTTCATTTATGCTTTTCCTGTTACACCAGCACTTTTCTCACGTTGCCTGGGTAAAATCTAGAGATTTTGATTTTTATGAAAGAATAATCATGAATAAAGTGTATAGGCTCAGTATATCAACACAGACAAGGTTTGTTCTGAGCAGTGTAAATATTCTTGAGATCTAAGAGCCCTTGAAATGAATCTTTCACCTTTGGAAAAAATGTGCTGATCACATTTGTTGTTGCTCTGCGGAGCCCTGGGCGAAGTAGGAAGAGCACAGATCAGTAGCCTGCGGATATTTTCAGATATATATTGCCAGCATCACCTATAGAAACAGCTGTTAGACACTAAAAAGAAAGAAAAAAATGGGGAAAAAAAACGGAAGCAAGTCTCAGCTCCAATTATATCTAGTGACAGGTGCAATCTCCAAAGCTGCAGAGATTTCTGCTCGTTTCAGATAACTCTCTCTGCTTTGGATGGCTTTCTCTGAACCTCTTTCAATGGTGGTTTGCTGGAGAGTGGTGGGATGGTCTGGTGGCTCTGGCCAGCTGGCCACCGCTCGGGGCTGCCATGGGTGCTGGGGGGGGCTGCACCCAGCCCTCTGCTTCCCCTGCAACACTCCACACTTGGTTTGCACCCTAAAAATATGACTTCTTAACTTTTGCCTTGTCCTATTTCATAAGAATTCAGAAACAAGCAACAATTTATTTTTAGTTGTTTAGGACAACTCACTGCTACGGCTGCTGCAGCAAAGGCAGTGGCTTCACTAAGAACTTTTCTATGCTAAATTGTACTTCGCATTTTATTCCGTGTGGTGGAAGTTGTTTTTTCCTCCCTCCCCTGCAGGGTCATCGTTGCAGCCTCTTTCTTGCCCATCTTTCACAGCAAATACCAAGGCAACCCATCCTTATTATTTCAGCACCATCTATTTCCGCTGTCAGCAATCCGTTCCCACTGTACTTCCAGAAGCCCCTTGAGCCTCTTTCAGTGATCCCTTTTTTTTTTGGTATTACACACTTGGGAAAAAAAAAAGAAAAAAAGAGAGAGAGATTGTCTTATCCCCTACTGCTCTTCCCATTCTCTTCCTCACCCTGTTCACCTCCACCCCATGCACACACTCTCCCACCACCCTGTGCCCTCACTTCTGCTTTTGAGAGGGGCTTCTTCCTCCTCTCAGTTATTTCTGAACCTCCTTGTTCATGTGTCCTGTACCCCAACACACATTTATTTATTGCTAGATAAATCTAGCGTGCAACCATTTTCCTTGCACTGTTTTCTATGGTTTCAATTGTTCCCCCCCTTCCCCACCCCAGTAACTTCAGCTTAAGGCTCTTGCTGTCCGTCGTCCATCAGGAGCGAATCGCACACCTCGACTAATTAGAGAGTGTTTGGTTCGTTTTACAAGAGCTAACGATCAGGTCAGTGGTCTGTGGGTATGTACCATTGCGTGTTAACTAACATCCATTGGTGAGAGGCAGATATTTCAGGCACAGAAATGGGTATGGATGGATAAGGTTGATCAGCCACAGAAAAAGAAAACCTTGACAGGTTTAAGGTCATGAAATAGCTGAGACGGGCTTGTTTAGCAGGCTGCTTTTACAGGCGGGTCTCCATCCAGCCATAAATTTGTATTCATAAAGCAAAATGTCTCCTCTGACTTGTGAATAAGACATGTGAACTTCTGCAGTCCTTCTCTGAAAGCTCAAACGGCGCCTGGCATAGATGCTGCCCTCTGCAATTTTACTCCATCTGTGTTAGGAAAATGGGCATATTTTTCAATGGAATAAATCAACATAAAATCCCAGCAGAGACAACACAGGTCAAGATGTTTTTATTCCTGTTAATAGATCAAAGTAAATACTAGGATTCCCATTAAGGCTTGCTTTAAACCGGGTATGTGTGTTAAAACCCTAACAAGTAGGTTGCAAACACATCTTAAACCACATTCCTCTTAATCCAGATACAATCGGAGAGACAGGGCTTTTATGGCTGGGTAAGTGCTCCTCTAGCATTTTCCCCACCAGGATCAGATCAGCCAGCAGCAGGAGAGCTGCTGGGTTGTCATCAGACCTCTTAGCAAGAGTTGGGGGAATCTGCAAAATCACTGCAATACTGGGACGAGTTATTTTTCTCTTCTTTTTTAATCATTTAATCGTTTCATGCTGGACTATGTGGACGGTGACAACAATTACAGCACTTTTAAGGCTGCTTTCGATTGGGAAATCACTTTCGAAATAAGGGAAGTGGAGATTCAGGATTTTTTTTTAGGTGTTTAGTCAGGGTGGATCTGCAGCTCTTGCATGTTATCTGTTTCTACCCAAGGTACTTAGTATTTTGAGAAAGCTAGGGAGGAGAAAGGTGGGAAGACAAGGAACTGTGGGTCAACCAGGTCATACAAAGGACCTTACGATGGAGATTGAAGTCTGGAAGACTTCAAAGCAGCTTGTTACAAAGGGTAAAAAACCTACATTGTTATTTTACTTGGACACGTAGCCTTGTAGCTGCCAGGATGTAATTCCCTTAACATTAATTCCTGGCATAACAGGTTGGTGTTGTCTGGGAGCTGTGTGTCTGGAGGGCGATAGTCTGGAGGGGCTTGCACTGCACCTGAATGTACCATGTGGGCAGCAGGAGTTCAAGAAATAGTGCTTGAGAAAGCATCCATTTCTTGAGATGTTCCAGGAGTGTATCTGAGTTCTGGTGCTTTGTCCTCAAAACAGAATTTGCACTTGATTTACCGCCCGGGATGTGTTTGATCACAGCTTGAAGTGCAACATGGCGTGTGGCAGCCGTTCCCAGCCGCAAGGGAGCCCAAAGCTGTTTTTCTTTATCCAGCTCTGGGTTGAGAGTGTTTCTTTCAGCATTTTGCCCTTTTCTGTGTAATCGAGCAACCTCTCTAGAGCTTCCATAAAGTTTGTGGAACAGTCCAGGTTAGTAGCTATTAAAACATTGTGGTTTTTTAATCTGAAGCAGCAGAATTGTGCATTTTCTCGTGCCAACTGAGCAAGGTGTTTGGACAGGCAACCACCACAGAGAGAGGAAGCAGCTGGCCCAGAACCCCTTGAGTCCTTCATATTTTCCCTTGAAGTGGAGTGATGTGGAGAGCCATCCACTGGGATCACAGACTGGCTTTTCCACATCTGAAACAGCCACAGATAATCCTGGCTGGATCAAAAACTGTGGCCAGAGCCGTGCTTCTTCCCCATGCTGGGTGCTGCCACGGCTAATCTGCTTCTGTGCAATACCTACCCTTTTAACTCCTTGCTGAGTGCTCCACGCTAAACATGTGGCATCACGTTGGCCAAAGAGACACACAGGGTTTCCTAATCCATTTCCAATAGCCTCCGAAATTGCTAAGAGCCACTTCACAGGGAGTCGTGAGGAGAATTTTTAATTCCCCCTCTTTCCTGCACAAGATATTTTCAGCCTTTATAAATCTATTATGATGCTAAGTAGTCTAAAAACGGCATTATTTTTTATCATTTTTTTTTTGCTTTCGTCATTTTACATCAAATACAGTGTGTCATCTCTTTGCTAGCAGATCATGAATGGAGTATGAAAGTCCTGATGTCATGTGCAACAGCAGAATGCTCTGCATTTATCTGGGCTTTGAGGAGTATCTCTGGCAGCGCTGATAGGTCTTGGGTTTATGCAATTCAAATAATTTGTTCATCATCTTATTCTTCCATGTATATTTCCAGCCAGCCAGGGAGAAAAAAAAACCACAAAAGCACCCTATTTTTAGGCTCTCTTGCTGTGGCTGAGCTGCTTGTAGAAAATCTTTCACGAAGAACTTGTTCTACATGAAGTTGGGTGAGTTGCAGGGGGGAGATGGGCAGCTCGGGGGGGACTCATGCCTCTCTCTCGCACGTTTCTTTCCGGCAGCCCGTGATGCTGAGTTTGGAGGAGACAAGTGTTTATTTGTCTGTCAGTAACGTTGGCAACATCACAGTTACTTTTAATCAACTGTTTAAAGACTTCACGGCTGGTGGCCCAACTCCTGCTGCAGATTCAATGGAGCAATTTACTCTTCTGCTGCTCGTCAGGCCTGGATCTATTGCACGATGGCAGGATGTCTTCTGAGGCCTCACGGCAGAGCCATGCTGCGTGGATACAGGTCCTGGGGCTGTTAGGCATGTCCCTAGAGTCACTTGCATTTCTGCACTGAGACGGGGTTATGCAGATCTTTGGTGAACGTAAGGTTTCTGCTGGAGATGAAGCTCATGCAGGCAGTATGAAGACAGTGAAGGACAGAGTGCATCTTCTTCAGTTTCCATTTGGTGCCCACCACAGAGATAAAAGCCAAGGATCATAGAATGGTTAGAATTGGGAGGGACCTTAAAGATCATCCAGTTCCAGCCCACTTGCCATGGACAGGAACGCCTCCCACCACACCAGGTCACTCCAAGTCCCCTCCAACCTGGCCTTGAACCCCTCCAGGGCTGGGGCAGCCACAGTTTCTCTGGGCAACCTGGGCCAGGCTCCAGGATCCATCCCTATCACATGCTCACTCAGAGCAATGGTGCATTTGGGGCTTCACCTTTTGGTGCACATGGATGTTAACCGTGAGGAGTCTCCTTGGCCTTGTAGATCCACCCACAGCCCAGCAGCCATTTGACTGCTCTGCCCACTGAGGATTTGTTGCAAAACAAGGTGCCAAATCCTCCTCTCCTGTCCTCATTGCTGTGGGCACTCTGCTTTTTGAATGGACAATTAAATGGATTGAAAACTGGCTAAAAGACAGAACCCAGAGGGTTGTGATTAGGGGCACAGAATCCAGCTGGAAGTCTGTGACAAGTGGTGTTCCCCAGGGGTCAGTACTGGGTCCAGTCCTCTTCAATATGTTCATCAATGACCTGGACGAAGGGACGGAATGTCCCCTCAGCAAGTTTGCTGATGACACAAAACTAGGAGGGGTGGCTGATGCCCCAGAAGGCTGTGGCACCATCCAGAGAGACCTGGTCAGGCTGGAGAGATGGGCAGAGAGAAACCTAATGAAATTTATCAAGGGCAAGTGTAGGTGCTGTATCTGGGGAGAAATAGCTTCCTGCACCAGGACAGATTGGGGGCTGACCTGCTGGAGAGCAGCTCTGAGGAGCTGGTGGACAACAGGATGCCCATGAGCCAGCAATGGGCCCTGGTGGCCAAGAAGGCTAATGGCATCCTGGGGGGCAACAAGAAGAGCGTGGTGGAAGGAGGTCATCCTGCCCCTCTGCTCTGCCCTGGGGAGGCCCCATCTGGAGCACTGGGACCAGTTCTGGGCTCCCTAGTTCGAGAAGGACAGGGAACTGCTGGAGAGGGTACAGCAGAGGCTACAGAGATGATGAGGGGCCTGGAGCATCTCTCCTCTGAGGAAAGGGGTCAGGAACTTGTGTCTTTTTAGTCTGGAGAAGAGAAGACTGAGGGGGGATCTGATCAATGCTTACAAATACTTCAAGGGAGGGTGTCAGGAGGATGGGGCTGGTCTTTTCTCAGTGGTGCCCAGGAACAGGACAAGAGGAAAAGGGCACAAACTTGAGTATAAGAAGTTCCACTTAACCCTGAGCAGGATCTTTTTTCCTGTGTGAGTGGTAGAGCCCTGTCAGAGGCTGCCCAGAGAGGTGGTAGAGTCTCCTTCTCTGGAGATATTCAAACCCTCCTGGATATGTTCCTGTGGGACCTGCTCTAGGTAGACCCGCTCTGGTGGGGGGGGTTGGACTAGATGATCTCCAGAGGTGCCTTCCAACCTAATGTGATTTTATTATTCTTTCTCTGGAGGGTATGGAAAAGGAGACACTGATCTATGTGCCCCCGAATCCCCACTGCCCTCAGAGCTGCTGCTGGCAACACCACTGGGCTGGGGAATACATTTTGGGTTAACTTGACAGGCTATTTTATTATTATTGCTATAACAGCCCTTAATCATCTGGAAGTCTTTAGTTCTCCTCAATGGGGAGAACAGCAGATATGCAGATATACATAATGGGAAAATATAAGTCAGTTTGACACCGAATTCCCCTGACTCCTGGAAGATCCTGTAGCAAAACCAATTGCCAGAGCTGAAGTAAGAGAGTTGCTTTGCTGTTGTTGCTGAAGGTATTTTTTCCCTGCTTTCCCACCAGAGCAACAACACACAGCTCCATTAAAAAGCCAGGTCTGGACTCCAAACTAGGGTCTCTCTCTGATCCCCACCTTGGAAAATATTACTATCGATGACTTTCCTGATGTATAGCTAATAATGCATCATCTTAGTATTGTAAAACCCAGAACCCACATGTATTGCTTGTAGTCAGGCTACTTAAGTGATTTCCATCAAGCCCTTAATGGTAATTTTCCTGAGGTCACCTCAGCCATCAGGTGAGTTCTCTCTTCACCTGGAAACGATGGGGATGTGCTACAGCTGCTCCCTGGGAGATGGGTTTAAAAAAAAAAAAGGTTTTTCTATAAAAGTAGAGAAACCAGGATGCATTTGGGACTCTGCTATAATCCAGGCAACACTTACTGAGGGTCCAGACCCAA
This sequence comes from Scolopax mira, assembly GCA_004320125.1. Lineage (NCBI taxonomy): Eukaryota > Metazoa > Chordata > Aves > Charadriiformes > Scolopacidae > Scolopax > Scolopax mira. Next base: position 12,964 of record BJBW01015871.1, read on the forward strand.
CTCTGGTATTTAAACAGCTCATACTCCATCTTAACGTATGTTGGAATTGTCTTTACATTTTTGAGGACCAGCCCTAATTTTTATTTATTTTTTTTATTTTGGGGTTGCTGTGTTAAGCAAAATGACTGCAGTTTTTTTTGCAGCTGAAAGGCTTCGTTTCTTTCAATAAAACGAAAAATGAAGTCCTGTGTCTCTGATCCCAGGCTATTTGGCAGCGTCCTGGATATCAGTGTATTCACAGGAGACGCTATTACCAGAAATACAAGCAGGTTATTATTACTCATGCTCAGCCTGGATTTTGATGGGTCTCTCCAGGATCCACTTCTATTCACTGTTTATTTTCATTAGTGGTTTGGACGATATAACAGAGGATACAGTTACAAAACTTGCAAACGGCAGGGGATGGGAGAGGTTGCGAGCGCTCTGGAAGGCAGGATCGAGACTCGGGTTGACCTTGGCTCATTGCATTATTGCTCTGCACAAGGTAAAAATCAGTATAAAGGGCAGCAAAGCCTTTCTCTTAGTAGGGAAAAATCAACTCTGCAAAATGGGAAATAGTGACCTTGGCAGAAGCTCAGTGGTGCTAAAGGTATTTGGGGTCCGTCATGGATCGCAATAAAGCCATGGCTCAGCGCTGCGTTGCAGTTGCTAGGAGAAAAAGCAAATATTGTTTTCAGAGGGCAGGAGGAGCACTGTATGGAAAGTCATTGCTCCATTTGGCTCTTCACGGGACACATCAAGGCCAGGTTTTGGTGAAAACATTTTTGTCGGTGACATGGACAGGTAAAGTGCACCCTCAGCAAGTTTGCCAAGGACACCAAACTCAGTGGTGCAGTTGACACGCTGGAGGGAAGGGATGCCATCCAGAGGGACCTGGACAGGCTGGAGTGGTGGGCTTGTGCAAACCTCATGAAGTTCAACCAGGCCAAGTGCAGAGTCCTGCACCTGGGACAAGGCAATCCCAGGCACAAATACAGGTTGGGTGGAGAATGGCTGGAAAGCAGCCCTAAGGAGAAGGACTTAGGAGTGCTTGTGGATGAGAAGTTCAACATGAACCAGCAGTGTGCACTGGCAGCCCAGAGAGCCAACCCCATCCAGGGCTGCATTGAGAGAAGCGTGACCAGAAGGTCACGGGAGATGATTCTACCCCTCTACTCTTGGCTCGTGAGGCCCCACCTGGAGCTCTGTGTCCAGCTTTGGAGTCCTCAACACAGGAAGGACATGGACCTGTTGGAACGGGTCCAGCAGAGGGGGTGCTTTGGGGCAGCAGGTGGGACCGGGGAGACTCCTGAGACCTGGCATCCGTGATTACCTGCTCCTCCTGCCACCGAGGTACCTGTCTCACAGCTCAGCAATAAACACATTTGTGCTGTTTGTATTTACAGCCTCGTGTCTAGATAAAGGCAGGTATTTATGTACTTGCAGTAAATGAAGGTCTTTATCTGTGCAACTGCTTCTGGTTGGTGTTTAAGCCAGTGAAGAAAGATTTGGCATTTCCAAGCCTTTAAATGTTTTATTTAGAAAATAAACCTGAATCTCTTTCTGTCTGAGGTAAACGAAATCCAGGTTGTTCCAGAGTGTTTGAGTTTTGCTGCCCTAAGAGAAAGGATCTTTAAGGCAAACCAGTTTGAATTTTGCTTTGGTAAAAGTAAGCCTGGACTTCTTCCCCCTGCTATTACATCAGAACCAGCTTTTATTTGTTAGTGACAGAACAAAATCAAAACTTCCTCCAAATTTCTGCAGAGGTGGATAATCTGATCAGGTCACCTATGTGTTTATCTTAAACTTGGGTAATTTAGGGTGTTTTTTTTATAAATCTCTTAGTCCTTGTCTTAATGCTTGCATCTTCCTGGGCATTCTGGCTGCATCACTCGCACACGGGGGGTGAAGATTTGTCCTGTTTTTTGTGCTGAGACCGAGCACTAAGGAGATCTCTGGTTTGTGGAGGCTTGGATCCCCTCTGCAGAGGATGCTGATGGAAATTGTGAAGGTCCACAAACTGATAAAACTTTTAGACTCCAAATATATATTTGGATTTGTTAAAACTGATTTAACTGCATTGCTGGTGTATGAAAAGAGTAATTCCACGAGGTGGACAAGAGTCTAGGGCTTCTCTTAGAGTAAGGCAGCTTTCAATGTGTTTCTTAGCTGTAGCCTGTTAGAGGAGATTTCATTTCATCATGGCAGGACTGACCCTATTGTTAGCAAAGTCCATCTTTGTTAGGTTTCCACTGGAACAAAATCTGACCCCATAACAGATTCCCTTTCAATGAACTACTGGCAAAGATCCTTGTGAAGGCCCTCTTTTGAATAAATTCTTGGCAGAGCTCTGGGTAATGAGATTTCCATTGAATAAGCTGTTAGCAGAGCACCTTTTAACTCAATTCAGATAGTTAGAGAGGAGCCCTGGGAGCCGAGAGTCTCCAGTTTGGTCTCTGGTGGTGTCACTGGCTGAGCAGCCACAGGTCTGTCCTTACCACATCTGCAGGACGGGGATATCCTCGTCTCCATGCTCAGGCAGAGCTTGGAAATTCCCCACAAGTTCTCAAAATGTTTTATTGGGTGTGATGACATGGCTATCGACAGCAAGAATTTATTTCTGTATGCTCTGAATGATTGTTCCAGGATTACTGTCTGGATTACCCCTCTACTCTCGTAGGTGCCTCTAAGACCCCACCTGGAGCTCTGTGTCCAGCTCTGGAGTCCTCAGCACAGGAAGGACATGGACCTGTTGGAATGGGTCCAGCAGAGGGCCACGAGGACGATCAGAGGGATGGAGCACCTCTGCTATGAGGACAGGCTGAGAGAGCTGGGGTTGTTCAACCTGGAGAAGAGAAGGCTCCAGGGAGACCTTATAACAGCCTTTCAATATCTGAAGGGGCTACAGGAGAGCTGGGGAGGGACTCTGTGCCAGGAAGTGCAGTGACAGGACAAGGGGTAACAGTTTATTAAATTGGAAGAGGGGAGATTTAGATCAGACAACAGAAACTCTTTGGTGTGAGGGTGGTGAGAGCCTGGCCCAGGTTGGCCAGAGAAGCTGTGGCTGCCCCATCCCTGGAGGGGTTCAAGGCCAGGCTGGAGGGGGCTTGGAGGGACCTGGTGTGGTGGGAGGTGTCCCTGCCCAAGGCAGAGGGGTCGGAACTTGATGATCTTTAAGATCCCTTCCAACACATTCTATGTGTGAAGTGGGGTGACCCTGAGTATAAAATTTAAAACTGTTCTTTCCTGTATTTCTGGAGACGCTTGATCTTATTCCCTCATTTGTGTCCTTTCTCAAAAGGCAGGAGCAAGTGGCCAGGCATTGCAAACAAAATGTACCTTTTTCTCCTCCCAAATGTCATTTTCCTGTTATTCCCATTTTCCATCTGAGTTTGGGATTATGAGTGGTCGGCTTTCATGCTACAAATCTTTATAATGGGATTATGCGGATAAGGCCATGTAGAAAATGATTAGCCCTCTCCTGGGAGCCATTAATGGTTTGTAAAGGCCCTCACAGAGGTAGCATCTACATGTTGTGCAGGAAGAAACTTGCACTTCCTTTAACACTAATTTTAGAGAACCTGTGGCTCTTTGGCTAATAAGTATTGATTCCTCAGAGATCTGCTGAGAATCGCCAAGCATATAGATTTAATCAGAAGTGGGATTCTGGCTGTAGTGAGGATAATACAGAGAAAAATCGCACATTTCATTAATTTCTTTTTTTGATGAAGATGGGTGGGCAAGATGAAAAGTCTCTATTCTTTTTCCTTACGATCCTGTGCTGTCTGCTGCTCTGCAGAACATAAAGCGGCATCTTCCAGACAATTTTGGCAAGCAAACCACCCTCAAATTCCTTTAGGTGAGGTCCTGAGCACCTCTCCAGCCACAGAGATGACCCGCGGGGGCTGCCTTGGTCCATTCCCATGCCAGAGCATCATTGGATGCTGAGGTTTGCAGCAGGTTGAGGGCTCCCCGGTGCAGGTACATACAAATAGAACTGCAAGGGGGAGAAATTGCTCCTCCACAAAGACTTGATTTCCCATCTCAAACACCGCAGAGACGAACTCTTTCTTTCTCTGAAGGCACCAGCCCTCCTGGTCTGCTGTAGATAAGAGCTGTGGGATTAGCTCCCCCGAAGGGAAGCCCTCTCTTTGCTCGGGGGTTTTGTCTTTCCGTGCCAGCCGATCTGCCTGCAATCCTGTTTGTGTTGCAGCCAACTGGCCTCCTACTCAGCTTTAGTATATTCTTGGAGCACGTCAGAATGCTGTTTCTTTTTGAATTATTACAGCGCTGTCTGGGAATTAGTGCTGCCATCAGCCAGAGGGACAGGGACCCCCTCTTGCTCCCCATCCTGACGACTTCAGGATGTAAATTCATAGTAACCCTATTTAAAACACCGACAATTATTGTTTGTGTTTTCAAGACAGTTATTGTGTAGAGATACTGTCATCTTCTGAAGGGAAGCCTGATTATTGCGTTTGAATATTGTCATGGCTTACACATTTTAAGCAGAGCAAACTTTATGGTGAAGGATGGATTCATGGGCAAATAACACCCCCCCACACACACGTAACTTGGTGAAGAATTAACTGCTTTGAAAGTCTGAAAAGCTTCCTTACTGGAAACACTAAACTCAAGTGCAGGGCATGAGAAGAGCAACAATGGCTAATGGTGAACATAGAATCATAGAATGGTTTGGGTCCAGGTGGGGTCTCACGAGCACAGAGCAGAGGGGCAGAATCACCTCCCATGACCTGCTGGCCACACTTGATGCAGCCCAGGACACGGTTGGCTCTCTGGGCTATCAGTGCACGTTGTCAGCTCACATGAAGCTTCTCATCCACCAACACCCTCAAGTCCATAAATATCATCCCTCCGGGTTGGGTCCCTGATGCTGAAAGCAGCAGCTCCTTGGGGGAATGCTGGGCTGCAGGATAACATGGCTAGCGGCCAAAGTAGCCCTTGCATCTTCAAATGCTTCCTAATTAAGTTCTGGCTATTAATCTGTCTTTCTGGGTTAAAGTTCTTCTATTAGATAACAAATTAATGTGAAGCATCTTGAGGTATAGGCCGGAGATTGGTTTGATTTGAAATTGGGAAGTGGAAATGGGCTGGTTTGCGGCTGAGACATAGCGAAGGCTTTGGATCTTTTTTTAATTGATCCTAAAGCTGTTGGGCTGCCCTATTCTCCAATGCACTGATTAAGGGCGATTATAGAATTAGGTGAAAAAAAAGAAGATGCAGCAGGGTGTCATTGCCATGCAGAGATATTCTTGTGTTCCTTAGTTCCAGGCTCTAATCCTCAGAATGACTCATCCCCTTTAATATTTTTCATAAAGCTACTGACATTGCATTGTTATTTACCCAGATGAATCCGTCTGTGGTGGCAGTGCTCAGCTGCTCATCTGCCCTGCTCTGCCTTCGAGTGCAGTGGAGGAAGGCATCCTTCATCCATCAGCCCTGACCAAAGGGGAGAAAGTCTCCTTTGGTGAACTTTGGGCTGGGTTTTTTAGGAATAGTCATATCAAAGCTGGTGATTTAAACTCATGCTTGAGATTAAAGACAACCTGGAGCTGAGGACCTTGAGGACCAGGGGAGATGACAGGGAATGTATCCACGTGCCTGTCTGTGCAAATACAAGTTTGTCCACTTTTAATCAAAGGATCTAAAAAGCTCAGGGGGAAAAAGCGCAGTTGAATTCAGGCTATAACCTGAAGACCTTTGGGTTGGAACAACCCAAAAAACCTGTTGGAAACAATGGGTACTTCTAATAAGTGAGGGTCTGTTTAGCCTTGAGGGACTGTGGGGTTGGGGTGACTTTGCTGAGATGTGAACTTACTGTTCTTGGGAGCTTCCATCTTGAACCCCAGTGGGGCTGGGGTTTCTTTTGTCTTGCGTGGGCATACAGAGTCTTTGCCAGTGGGATGCTGCTAATTCCTTTCATCTGCTGGGCTCCTCACACCCTAATAGACTATAAATTATTCGGGGCCAGGTCTGTCATCTCCTTTGGTGTGTGAAGTGCGTCAGGGAGGGGGTCTCAGAGGTGCTTCCTAGGCACGACCGTGATAAATGTGATTAATACGTGAGGGTGCAGCACGACTTCTATTTAATTTGTGAGTGACTGAGGTGGTTAGGAAGGAGTGACTCGAATATTGCATAGCTTCACGAGCCTGACTGCCAGGGGTGCTCTCTGCTCTGCAGCAGCATCCCCTGCAGTGCTGGCAGGTCTCCTCAGCATTCCCATCCTCAGCTCCCCTGCATCCCACTGTAAGGAAAAAAAACCCACCACCTCGCTGCACTTCATGAGAATCTGAGCACAATTTTATCTAAACACCTAATTTCCTACCAGGCCAATTGCACCCTATTTCCTAATATGCAGCTGTGACACCGTAATGACTTGTAAAGCACCGTCCTGGGTGCCCTCCCATCTACAGGAGAGCAGTCGCCGTGTCCAGCCTCTCTGCTCCACTTCATCCCTCCCTGACCTAAACCTCTCCCAACATCCTGCTTTTATCAGGCAAAAGAGCCTCATGGCAACTCGGTGTTTAAGTCCACTAGCAACTGCCCAAAAGCTGAGCTCTGCCTTCCAGAGTGGCTGCTCCCTCTGATCTGTCATTTTTATTAGTCTGAGATTTGACTCGGGAGACTTCATGAGCGCAAAGAAGGATTTTTTTAAAATTTATTTTATTTTTATCTTGGGTTGGAAAGTGGGGAGGGAATTTAAAGCAGGTGAGGAAGGAAGCTACAAAAAGATTCTGCTGTTACTCACCTTTATTGGACAGCGTGGGTGATGTAAAGGGGAGAGGAGGAATATGCATCACTGGTAATTGAGACAAGCTGCATAGAGAGAGAAACCCATGGAGGCCCATAGAAGTTCACAGTCACCTAGATTCAAAGAACATTAAAAAAAAACAAAAACCAAAAACCAGGAGAAGAACAAAATTAAAAACAGTAAAATGGAGGAGAGACGTTTACACATCTCTGCTTAGAAAATTAGCATTAAAGTAAGATCTTCTGAGCAAGCAATGTGATGCCTGGTGTGTTTAACAGTAACTTCATGGATCCTGCTCTGTGCTGCTGAAGGGAGTCTCGTACATTCACCATGTGGAGTTACTGAGGAAATCACAACAATCCATAGCTGAAAAGCTGGCTCTGAAAGTCCTCTGTTGCTTCCTCACCTCTCCAGTTCAGCCCTTAGAAGAAGAGGGATTGAGCCTGTTTCTCCGTAGCCCTGGAGGCCAGCTCACCCGGCGTGATCTTGTCTTTCTGGGCTTGGGTGCCCACTGGCAAAGCCCCTCATTTCTCCATTTTTTTGTGGGTTTTTTTTTTTTTTTCATGGATAGGAGAGAGAGAGAGGGAGGTGTTAATGCAGAGCCTGTGTGCAAACCACTTCTGTATGTGCTGGGTGTGCAACCTGGGAGGAAGCTGGAAAGCAATTTTGTTTTTCCTTTATCTTCTCCTCCTCCTGCTCTCCCCTTCCCTCATTGAAACCTCCTGCTGAAGGAGACGCAGAAGTTGGGGGGGGGGGGGGGGGGGGGGGGGGGGGGGGAAGTAGGGAGAGCTGGTTTTTAATAATACACCTCTTGAAAGCTTTGCATGTTCTGCCTAATCCTTTGTTTGCCCTTGCTCTGTATCAACTCAGAGAACACAGGCTATCAGTTTAATTAATGGGAAATAGGCAGTGTGAAGACAATACAGAGCACTTCCCCTCTCTCTCGCTCTGATCAGATCACTCCCGACTGTCACTTCAGGCTGGAGCTCTGTTTTGAACTTTGGAGAAGATATTGGGAGACAAGATAAAACATACAGCTGCTATTTGATGTTGCTGTCATTTTCCACCGCAAAGCTGTTGGCTCTGGGACACCGTAATTTGGGCATGGCTGGGTATCTCAGTGGCGTGGTGTGTGTGGACCTTGTGATTTTTTCCCTTCTGCAGGTGTTCTTTTTAGATATTTTTTTTATTTATTTATACCCCAGGACTATATTGTTATAATAAAGGCAAAGGTATCTGGGAGCAGTTCAGAATTTCTGGGGATATTCAACCCCCATTGGACACGGTCCTGTGAGACCTGCTCTGGGTGGACCTGCTCTGGCAGGGGGTTGGACTGGATGATCTCCCTTCCAACCCAATATCACTCTCTGATTCTCTTTATGGACCCCTAATTTGGGAATGGAGGGGAAAAGTGAGAGGATGAGAAAAACAGGAGATGGGGAAGATTGGTTCATGCAAAGTGGACTGTTCAGTTCCTTATACCATCTTGATGGGTACATAATGGATATGAATATAGGAAGCAGTTTTCCTGAGAAAAGGAACTTTCAAAGTCTATTTAGCGGTGTTTGGTTTTGATAATCAGTCTTCAGCCTATGTTAGTGTCCACCACCATAATATCTCATGAGCTTTGGCCCAAAGCTGCCCTTTGATGCAGCTCATCAAAGGGCAGCCTTTATCCAGCCCATTGCAGAGAGTGGGTTGTTTCTCAGCATTATTTTCATCTAAAATTGTTCTCTGTTTGTGATTCCGTCTGCCCTTGTAGCAGGCAATAACCTAGGTCAAACCAAGTCATTGCCTTCTTCCTCATTATGCTTTCTCACCAGAAAATGACTTGTAAATCTCCCTAAATTAAGTTTTCTCCTTTTAATGGATCCCATAGTCTAAGGTCGCTTCATAATGGGAACTTTTTAGGACTCTGGTTCGTAATGATCATTTTTTAAAATCAAAGAAAAGCTCCTATGCTACTGTGACTTAATTGCCTCTTAGCTCTTACTGTGGACTCTGTGGACCATGAGAGATCTAATCTAATGGGGCAAAAAACCCCCACCAAACCCTCAAAAAACATCCCTAAATGTGTGTGATCTTCCTCTGGAGTTGTTACTGTTCTCCCAAGTAAATAATTTGGGCAATTACATATTTCTAGATACGTGCTGCACTCACACGAAACGCATGTGCCAAGGTAGCTGATTACAGTAGGCCCACACAGCTGAAGAAGGGGTTTTGTCCCAAAAGTCCCACTCTTGTTCAGAAACTCTTCAGATGCCATTAAAGGCAGCAGATTATTAGTGCTCTGACTCCGAGTTGTTTGGGTGTAGCAGGATAATTCCCAGTTGCCACCAGAAGTTGGCAATGTCTTCTCTGCTTCGAGACTAACTTTCAACATTCTCTTTGTTTCGTGCAGCACGACTTTCCTCTCTGAGTAATAAGAGATGATTTACTGGCTGTCATACCTAAGCCTTGATGAGAACTAAGATGTACCCTCCGTAAATTAAATATTTTTCAAGAGCACAGAGCTCCATGCAAAACCCTGGTTTTGCTGCCTGCACGACATTGACTCCCAGAAACCCAACAAAATTATTTCCCCTATGCACTAATAAACTTAGTTGCATCTTAGCTATCCAGAAATGTTGATAAATTATATTAAAAATTATGGGTATCCCTCTTATAGCCACCCAAGAGTGGCATTTTGTTCCTTACAGCCAGGGTGGCTTCAGCACGTGGCCATTGGGTTGGGTATGTTCTTTTTCCTGTGAAAGTCCTTATATTCCGGTCACTTCTGGGTCTTGTTGGCATAAACTGAACAGATGAAATTATTTATGGCTGGATGACTCCTGAGCAAGGTTTGCAGGATCAGGCCTCAAATACCCTCTCGGTTCCAACACACCCGTGTCGGGGCAGCATATGCAGACAATATTTTGGGTGGGTTAAGAGGGTGGCAAATTAAAAGGAAGGGATCAATGCACCGTGTACGTGTCGAAGGATCAACCTCTTCCTCTGTGTGCTGGTACATACAGATTAGCTGTGTTACAATAAATCAATGCATTCAATTCCGACGGAGCTGCTGGAGGTGTCTCAGGGGTAGAGCAGAGGTTTTATCGCTCTTCCATCAGTAAACATTGCAAATGATCGATCAGGGGGTGAAATGTTCACGACAGCTTTTGATTATCAGGTTTTCAGCTTCTTAAGCCTCTCTGAACTGCCCTGGGGCTGCTCTGGAGCATCTCTTCCCTTCTCGGCATCATGGGACCTGGGGGCTTTTATCCCTCTTACGAAATGGCTCGTCCCATCAGCTCCGGCAGCCCCGAGGATGAGCAATTTCTCTTCCTCCATCGAATCTCCAGCAACCTCCAGGACGTTTCGGAATTTGGAATTAATCACGATTTTAATTTGACAGCAAGCGAGTCCCGCTCTGCTCGATGGGGCTTCTCCTCTCCCCGGCCCACACCAGGGAATGGGGGAGACCTGCAGGGGGTCTGGGGGAAATGAGACGTACAGCCTGTGCTGCCTGGTAAAAGCCTCTTTAAGTGATCAGCCGCAGACTGGGTTGGAATATTAGGCAGTAAAACAGGTTTTTCTACAAAATGAGATTGCCCTCGGCGCTGGTAAATCCATTCAGAGATTGAAGGAAGTCGGGTGGATATGGTGACATTTGGGAGGCAATAGGTATTTTTCTTTCTTAATAATTCGTGGTGCTGAGAGACTATAAATTAAATAGCTTTCAAACGCAGGGCCCAATCCCCCTCTTGTCAGTGTTTCGTACCTGTTTCAGTCTCATTTCATTGGATATAATCCTGAGGGAGAAAGGATAGCTGGAATTTCTGAAATAGCATTAAAACCCAAGCATCTTCCATGGTTTCTGGTAGGGCCCATCTGCATGGGAAGTTCCCTGGCTCCACTCCACCAAAAAACCTACTGTTTTTAATGAAGACAGGCAAAGTAAAGGAGTGTTTTTTCCGGGGGGTGGGTGGTGACAAGGATGATGCTTTTGCCCTCGGACATCTCTGGGAAAGGATCCCCTGTCCTGGTGGTGCATTTGAAACCCTTGTGATCGATCTCTGTCCAGGCAGGTTGCTTTAATAAAAATGCTGGTTCCTCTGAATGAAGCAAGTTGGGAGATCTGGGCAGTGCGTGGTTTTAGTAAATTAAGTGTTACAAACGCTGCCGCCTCCCTTCCCCCCTCACATATGTTCCCACTTTCCCCAGTATTAAAAAACAAATAGTCTGCAAAGCAAAACTGCCTTGGATCTCGTTGCCTCGTCTACCGCTTCACAAACGAGGAGAAATCTTGCTGGGTGGTGTATTCCAACTGTGTGTTGCTGGTCTTGGCTGTGGATAGGACCATGATAAAGGACATGGTGTGTGCTCATGCCTGGTCCTTGCTAGATGAGCCTTCAAATATCTTGGTTTTCCAAGAGGAAGAAACAATTAAATGAAGTGTTCTTTCCTGGGGATGCAACAACTGTTGGGAGGGTTTTGATTGCTGGAGAAGAATCCCATGATTAAATATTGGGTGGGGGGCTTGAAGGGGTGAACCCTGGCTGAGGAGGCAGTGGTGATGTCCTTCCAGCCCTCGGGATCCCCTTGCTGGGGTAGAGGGACGTGAGTTTGGAAAACTCAGGACATTTCCATTCCTTTCACCCAATGGCTTCTCCAGAGTTGGGAATAAAGGAGGATTTTCCTTTAAAAGAGCCAGGACTTTTGCAGGAAGGAGAGCAATCATCTTGTGGGTGGCAGGAGCGAAGGGACTGATGATTTTGAATATTAGAAAAGCTGGGGAGGGACTCTGGAGGAGGGAGGGGATCCATAGGAGGAGGGGGAGGGTTTGACACTGAAAGAGGGGAGATTGAGATGCGATATTAAGAAGAACTACTTTGGTGTGAGGGTGGTGAGAGCCTGGCCCAGGTTGCCCAGAGAAGCTGTGGCTGCCCCATCCCTGGAGGGGTTCAAGGGCAGGTTGGAGGGGGCTTGGAGCAACCTGGTGTGGTGGGAGGTATCCCGAACCATGGCGTCCCATCCCTGATTTTTGGGAATTGCTGAAGGTAACTCTGGCTTCACCTGCGACCACGGGGGATGCAAATATCTGCAGCTCCCCGTCTCTGACAGGGTAAGAAATAGAGCCTGCCCTGCTGCCTGGCTTCCAGGAATATTAAGAGGCTGCTGTTAAGCAAACTGCTACCGTGTTGGCTTCGGGGTGAGTGCCAAGTTTCACCCTGGTGCAAGCTGAAAAGTGAAGATAGAGAACCTGGGAAATTGAGATGTGTAATGGGAGCAGTGACAGATGCTTAACTGAAACGTTTTCGGGCCCTGATGGCGGGATAATTTTGTGTATCTGACTTTATTTTTAGAGATTGGTTGATGGTAGCAAAGAGGGGGAGAAGAAAGCTTGAATCTCTGCTCGGAAGGAGTCTGAGAGACCGGGTTTCCCGTTGTGCCGTGTTAGTTATTTTCAACAGGGTTCTTGTTTCTGATTAAAATAATTCACTGTGTTTCTGCAGCCTGCGGGAGGCTGAAGCATTTTGTGCAATGCGAAATATGCAATAAATGTTTCTGAAGGCAGGGAAAAATATTTAGCAGATCTAGAGTCAAGTCCCATCTCTCTTAATTTGACTAAAGGAGGCGGTAGATAAAGCTTGGGCTTTTGCGGAGCAGGAATTTCAATTACTCGCAGGAAGTTTTCAAATTAAGGAGAAGGAGGCTAACAATGAAAATCATTTCCTCGGGTTTCAAGTTCCGCCGTGTGATGAGCTGGGATTTAGAAGTGATTTGAAGCGACGAGCAGCCCCGTAGTCCTGGCCAGTGCCCGTGAGCTCCAGTCATTCCTGGCAATGCGCGCTGAGGAGAGGGACCTGGTCCTCTCCTCGTTGCTGCCCTGGTGCCTTCTGGTGGGTGACGGGGTCGTCAGTCCCTGCTAGGATTTTAGCGAGGGCCTGCATGAGCAGAGAGAGATTTCAAAGGAAAAAAAATTCTACAGGAGTTAAAAAATCCAGCCTAGGAAGGGAGCTCACAGCTCCTGTGGACCTGCTGGGAGGGAGTGACCGTGGGGCAGGTCCCTGGTGGGGATGGGACTGTGGGAAGGCGAACGCAAGAAGATAAGAGGCAGGATAACACTGGGGTTATTTTTTTTTATTTATTTCTTTTTCTTAACAGCACATTTTCATTCTTTCAGACCTTGCCTCATTCCTGATGCTCTGCTGTGGGTTGTCCCAATTTCCTTCCATCTTTGCTAATGTAACATGGCAGAAGTGGGTGCCACAGTTCGAGCCAAGATCTCCTGTGAGAGAACAGGGTACTTACCTCCATCTGTTTATCTAAAACCAGATTTATTTACCTTTTTTTTTTTTTTATGTGTGTGTACCACTGGACCTATGGACCCACTTCTGCCTGTGGCATGACCCAGCCACAGGAGGGAGGCAGCCAACAGCCTAATGCCCTCTCAGCACTGTGAGGAGGGGTCATCTCTAGATGTCCCAGCACCTCCAGAGCCTCCTGGCCTTGCCTGGACATCTCAGACACTTTGGTCTTTCCTGGGAAAAAAACCAAAGGCATAAGATGTCAGAGGAGACTGATACAAGCTTAGCCCAGGGAAAGCTGCTGATCCTACTGAGGATCTGTGGAGGCTTGATCCAAGCCTAGATCTAACCATGGAGCTCCTATTGGGAGTTTTTGGCTTGTGACTACATTAATAAAAAGGCTAAAATAATTCTCAAATATTGTTCCAAGAAGCTAAACCTGATCCATCCTATTTAAGAAAAAAAAAATTTAAAAAATTTAAAAAATCAGTAAGTTGAAATGGAAATGGGACTATTCTATAAAAGCTACAGTGGTGGGTTATTTGAGAAATGTGGATTATTGGATCCGAAAGCCCAGGTTAGTCTGTGCTTGGTTCCTCTGGCTGCTCTCAGCAGCTTTCCAGAGGGATGAGACGGTGGGAAGGGAGGAAAGCAGGCGGGAGGCTGGGGAGCCAGCAGCCCCCCTCGAACCCTCTTTAGCGATGGCTCCATCACAATCACCAGGAGGTCATTTTTAGGCATAACACTTGTGCATAAAGCCCAAGGATAGAAAGATCATGGCCAAATTTAATAAAACTACTAGCATTTTCGGAGTTGTTTTATTTATTTTCTATTATGTTTTTTATCACCCTCTTATTAGGCAGCAGCTATTCTGCGGCCGCTTTCAATCTCTTTCCATCAGGCAGCTGCATTGGTAATCAATTTTTTGAAGCACAGATCTTTTCCGGGTTTGAATTATTTGGATTTTATTAAATAAATGTGCATTTGTGTAGAATGGAAACTTTGCTCCTTATCAGGATCATCTGTCTTGGTGAAATGACTTGGAACAGCTGTTCCATGAAGGAAAATCTGATAGAAACACTGGGACTAGATATAAACACAAACATTAGTCACCATGGAAACAAAAGTTACTGCGAGATGGCTCCAAAAGCTGTGATTCTATATGTTTCTTATCCTAACTAAATATTCCCAGGGGATTTTGCCAGCCACTTCATTTAAAGGTGTCTATGGAATGTTTATGGGATGCGTGCATACCCATCCCTGCGGAGTGGCACCTCCAGATCTGGGTACCATGTAACTCTGCTGTTAAAATCGATGAGACTATTGATTTATCCCGATGCCTGGAGGCTAAGGAGGGACAAAATACCATTTCAAAATATCAAAGGGTGAAGCTGAATGGAGATGCTCACCAAAGAGAGCGCTCGTGCTCGAGGCTGCCGGTTCATCCCAGTTCCAGACTGGGATGCCAGCTCCGCACCAGCAGGTATTGCTGTGAGCATGTGGGAAGGGTCGGTGCTGGGCTGTAATCTGGATAATTGGGGGAGGGGGGGGGAATTGCCTTCCCCCTGTGTTTAAAAAAACCCCATAACATCAATGAAAGAAGGTGGTTCATCCCCTGCCAGAAGGGCGGCAATTAAAAACCAGTTTCTCTGGTGAGGGAGGAGTTGGATCTTTAGATAACCCTTGGAGACTGCCGAAATAGACAACATTGCTGGACTGGGACTGGCATCTTGCAGAGAGGAGCCAGCAAAGATCTCATCATATTGGCCAGGGTGCAGAAATAGCCACCGTGGGGCAAATGTGTATGTTTGAAGGGTCCATCAGAGGGGTTATCCCGGCTCAGGGTGCCGTGGAGCATCTCTACACAGCCCCAAAAGCTGCCTGCAAAGGAGCTGCTCTCCCTTGGCTTTCTTGTGCCTTCCGTCTCCTTTTTGCAGGAGTTTTAAGAAAATCCACAGTCGCCATAGCAACCACCAGCTCGGTGGCATGTGTGGTTTCCCACCACACACGTGGGGACCAGGAGCCTTCAGAGAGAGGGGCTCAGCACCCTGCTGATAGCTCCAGCACTGCCTGCTCTCACCCCCGAGCCCTGCAAACCAGCCAGCCCATCCCGGGGGGGGTGGGATGCAGACATCTGGCACGTTTCCTCCCTTTGGTTGTCCGTGGGGTAGAGGTTTGGGTGCCCGTGTGGGGCTGAGGTGCAAATTCTCACTGTTTCTCAACTAAATCCCCATCCTCATGCTGTTGCTACCCTTCCCTGTCTTGGGTCAGGCAGGGAAATCCTTACTAATTGTTTTAGCATCCTCCCATGCATCCCGATCTCGTTAATCAGGCTCGTTAAAAGGCCACTTTGGCAGAATTCCTCCGGGTGCGGGTTGGTGCCTGAAGGTCTTCTCCCCCCAGTGACTGGCAAAATTTGGCTGGGGGCTTTTCCTTTGAACAGTCCCACCACCCCGCTGCAAAAAATAGCTATGTATGACTGAGGGAGCCACTGGGCACACCAGTTTGTCAGTCAAACAGGTTAAAATACACATATTTTTTTTTTTTCTAATAGTTCCTTCCCATAGAAACCTCGCTCCCAGTTCTAGTAAAGACCTGTGTGAAAGGAACAGAGAAAGAAAAGTGAAGAGCAGAAACCTGGGTGGCAGGATCCCTTTGAAGTCTGGCTGCTCCCATCTCTGTGGAGATTCGAGATGGTGTTGAAAATGGTGACGGGGTGACTTTTTTCTGCCCGAGAAGTCCTGGCACCAATGACCCAACCAGTCCAGGAGGATGCTAGAGCTTGGAGAAACTGTCTGCCCAAGCGCCGTGTCACAGGCACTGGGGATTAAGAAAATTAACCCTAGTTAGAGAAAATCCAGGATAACATTGAGAAAAACATGCATTTAGGATTTGGGTGGGTTTGGTTTTTTTTTTTATGGTATGCAAAATTACAGGTGGTTTTTTTTTGGTGGGAAATGTAAGGATTGGTTTTTTCTCCCCCTGTGTCTTTCTTAATTGTTTCATCATTTGTTAACTTTACCTGAAAACCCCCCTTTTTTTTGTTTTTTTTTCACTTAACTCTTCTTCTCCACACACTGGATGGAAATCCATCCATCACCTGCACTAGTTAGTGGCCCTGGAGCTAACAGACAAACCCGGGAAGGAAGATAATCCCGGGCTGTCTGAAGAGCCAGCTCCTGCTGAATCCAGTGAGATTTGGGGATCTAATTCACTTGGACAATAACTCCTCCGTGCAAAATCCCAGCCTGGCTGCTCCCAGTAAGTCTATCCCACGCCAGACTGAGCCCTGTTGGCAGGCACTGGGCTCAGCAGAATAAATTATCCCAGCTCATCAGCGCCTTCCCTCCTCCCCCCGACTCTTTTCGGGGATTTTGTTATTACTGGGGGTGGCGTGGGGTGGTGTATTTTATTCGTGTGACCACGTTGGGCTTGGCCCCGGCGAGTTATGTCGTTATACCCGCAGCAAACCTTTTGAATAAATATGAAATAATCCTACAAATGTCAGACCGCGTTGGCGCTGGCAGGAGAGGGCGAGCGGCTCCAGCGACGTGAATTGAGAGGAGATGGGGGGTGTGTGTGTTGTGGGGGGGGGGGTTGGTGCCATTCAGCCCTTCTAAGGGGTGATTCAGGATGTGTGAGCCGAGGGAGATGCCTCCTGCATAACTAAATGGGTGCACTGGGCCATTAGGATGCACGAGGGCTGCAGGGATACCCCCTCCATCTCCCCTCCGACCCACGGCTGCAGCCGGGGCTGGGAATGGAGGCAGGATCTTCTGCTTTCTCTGCTTTTCCTTCCCTTTGCATTTACCAGCCCTTGGGACCCCCCAAAGACCCTCCTTTTCAAAGCAAACAAATGCATAAGAACTGCAAGATAATAATAATTAGATCATTATTATTATTCTTAAGGAGGATAACACAAAGAGAAGGCTCCAGGGAGACCTTAGAGCCAGTCCCTCAAGGGGCTCCAGGAAAGCTGGGAGGGGAGCCCCTCTTGATGAGGGAGGAGGGGGAAGGTTTTGACACTGAAAAAGGGGAAATTCAATGAGATCTGTGGAGGAAATTCTTTGGTGTGAGGGTGGTGAGAGCCTGGA
>BJBW01015874.1:0-14586 GCA_004320125.1 Scolopax mira
CACTCATTTTTGTTTACTGAATTCGATTATTTTGTTTTCCAAACTGAATCTGACTTAAAATTAAAGACACCTTTGCCTTGTAGGCATTCAGGAGAAAGGTTTTGAATTGTGGCTAGAACTGCAGTAGACTAGATTACTTGCTTTCAAAACTAATTAAATCTATTGTAAGAGGCTGAATCGAAGAATCAGTTATCTTTTAAAATTTTCGGTTACGTTAACACTGTCCTGAAATACTCCATGCTTCCTAAATGCAGCTTGGGTATTGGAAAGTATATCAATACCCAATTTCCTTAAGAAGTTTAGAATGTGTTTAAAATGTAAAACAAAATAAACAAACCCATTAGGTCATGAGCCTTTGCTGATGAGGCAGTAGTGGATTCTTCCAATTTTTGAAGGCCATGTGCAACCTTTCTTTCTCCAAACAATAAATGGCATATCAACTCACACACCAGTAGCTAAACCACCATACACTGTTATGGTTCACCAATCTGGAATACAGCAAATTGGTTATTTCCAATGTATTTGGAAACAGCGATTGCTCAGTGCATGTGAGATACTGAAGTTTACTGGTTTTGTTGCGATATTCTCATTTCTTCAAGCTTTGCTCAATTATTTTCATCCCCAGTGTTTGTTGATGCTGATTGTAATGAAATGTCAAAAATGGGTGTCCAAATGTTTTTTCAAATACTGCAATTAACCCTACATTCACATCAAATACATTTGGTGTGCCATCTGTTACAACACATATAGTGTTTGATGTATCAATATCATTTTCAAATGAACATTTGCACTATTGTATCCCCACCCTTTGCTGCCATCAACTTTACTCCTACTTCTTTCAGTTCACTGCAACTTTAAAATATTTTCATCCAGTTGAATGGAAGACAACTCACTTTTGAGTTACTTCATATGGCTAATTCTCAATATTCCTACTGCATAACATATATTTGACACATTATCTAATTTTATTTTTGTAATCAAGGTCTCCAGGTAAGGACTTTGCACACAACACATTGTTTCTTTGATGTAATTGTTATTAGATATGATTTTCCATGGAACCCCATGCAGCATGTCAGCTCATGGCTTCCTGAAACATTATTGTTTCTGCAGACCTTCAGCACTGAGGTAGCGTACCAGTAGATATATAACATGATAGATATATAACTACAGGATATATGATAATGTGATAGATATGTAACTATAACTAAATACGCAGGTAAAATAAATTTAGTTCATGTAATAAATCACTTAATTTGCTTTTCTTCTTCCACTTTGGCATCTGACATGAAGGGTAAAAAACTGGCAGAAAATGAGCATTTATGCTGAAGTTTTTACTAACAAATTTCATGTTATCCACCTAAGTTTACACACTTTTAGCAACATCTACATCATATGCTTTTTCCATCCAGACCTCAAAATTGCTTGGGGAAAAGATGAGTATCATTGATATTTCCACAAGGGGTGCCACATGAGAGGGCCCTAACAGAACCTGGAAGGCTGGTGGCAGATCTGTGGGCAGAAGTGAGGTTTCCCATCTCCAGCCATACTCGCTGGGACACCTTGCTCTCCACAAAGCCTGGAGCTTGTGCCTTCGGATCTGCACCAGGAAGTAAAAGATCTGTCATTATGGTCTCCTTTAAAAAGCCCTACTTTAAATCAGGAGTAGCTTCCCAGAATTTATGCTCATAGAATTAAAGAATCATACGGGGTTGGAAGGGACCTCTAGAGATCATCTAGTCCAACCCCCCAGCCAGAGCAGGTCTACCTAGAGCAGGTTGCACAGGAATTTGCCCAAGCGGGTTTTGAATGTCTCCAGAGAAGGAGACTCCATCACCTCTCTGGGCAGCCTCTTCCAGTGCTCTACCACTCTCACAGGAAAGAAGTTCCTCCTCATGTTTAGGTGCAACTTCTTATTTTTAAGTTTGTGCCCATTTCCTCTTGTCCTGTCACTGGGCACCACTGAGAAAAGACCAGCCATGTCCTCCTGACATCCTCCCTTTAAGTATTTCTATGCATAAAATTTGTATGGTCCCACGAGAACAGGTAGAATTAAGCTCTTGCAGACTCCTGCAGGGCCTGAGCAGGAGATGAAGACACTCTCGTATCAAAATCAATATTGACACTGCACAAGGCAGCTACATTACAGCAGATTAAAGACTTTTTCCTCTGATATTGGGTGACTTTAAATCCTTCTTGAGGAGGGAGAGCGCTTTTTCTTTCGACAGATTCTTAAAGGTGAGAATTCAAGGAGCTACAGAAGAAGGTCTTGTTAAATCAGCACAGCTCTGACTAATAAACGAGAGTTAAGGAGTTTAATGACTGCTCAGCTCCTTGCAAGGCTCGCTCTCCTGCTAGCCTGACTCACAACAGCAATCCACCAGGACCAGTGCTGCCTGGGGGACTGTCACAATATAACCATGGGATTCCTACAAACAATTTACTCTGTGGGAAAATCCCCCTCTTGGAAGGACTATTCTTTCCCTGAGCCTTGTTTGACTTTTCATTGCCACAGCAGGGGCAACTGTTTTTCCTCTCCTTTTCTTTGCTGAAACCTTGCCTGTGAAAATGTAGAAAAGGTGGCTGCAGAGGAGGCTGTGGATGCTATCGCTCTGTGGCACTAAAAGGGTTCCCATTTCTTTTCTGCCACCACATCAACGTAGTTTTTACCACGGTGGATGTATAGGCTGACTCCTGGAGAAACTGAAGTGAGAAGAAAGGTAAACTAATTCAGGATTGGAACTGTGCAAATAGATTATTTCTGCTTGGATAAAACTTTCTTGCTTTCCTCTTCCTGAAACAAACAAATCAAAAAATTCCCCTGGCTGCAAACATTCCTTTCAGCTCTTAATGATAGACCTTGGGTGCTGCTGAAAGAAAAGAAGGGCCAGATTCACAAAAGAGGAGGAAACAGCATCTCCTGCTTTCTCAGGAGCTCAGTCACTGGTGCACTAAATCTCTCATTGTCCTGCCTTAACCCCTGTGCTGCAAGGAGTTCTGGAAGTGTGCAAACTTCATTACATTTTGTACCACTTTGTAAAAATACATTTATATTTTTAAAAATTAATCAAAAAAAATAACCATTTGTATGAGTAAAATAATGATAACTGTTGATTTGGCTTCCAGGTCCATTCCCTGTGGCCTAATGCTGCATAGCTTGGAGGAGCAGGAGTTTTGTGGTTTGGCATTTTTTTTCTGGAGGTTGTGGTTGTGTCATATTATCTCCAGGAACACTAACACATACCATAGTTGTTCTTTCTTGTCACCTACCTTCTGGAATGCAGAAATACAGTTGTCCCATCACACTGGGGCAGAGTGCCACATGTTTCTGTTGTTTCATGATGGGTTTATGGAGAGAACAGGAGCTCGGGAGGGATGGAGTGGGGCAATCCCACTCAGATGGCTCTGTAGCTGTAACTCACTAGTAGAGACAAGCCCAGGAAATGAGTGAGCAGCTTCAACATTTACACTGTCTTAGGCAAAAGGTGGAAGTCAACAAAGGATGTTTTATCAGACATGAAGAACTCTCTTCAGATATCTAACAGAGCATTCCTGTGTCCCAGGCAAGTCTGGCATTTCTTCTTGCTCTGGTTCCAGTCATATGGATGGACAACCACACTCTGCTAAACAGTCCTTCTCCATGCCTTAACTTTTTCATATGGTTCATTTAGATTTCTGAACTAATAAGAGACAAAATTAATGACTGCTATGTCTATGTTGACTCCATCCTTTCTCCAGATGGTATTGTATGGACGTTTCATCTCCAAGAGTAGGGTGGCTCAGTTGCCACCCAGTATCTTGGTCATAAAGAGCTTGTGCCACACAGGTTCTGTAGTGGACCACTTACTGACCAGCCTGCACAATTATTAAGGACTTTGCTATGCTGTGGAGAGCCAGCTTCAGCAACGCTGGCATTTCACCCAGTGTCTGGTGGACCCAGGCTTCCCTGAGCTGCCCAGTAGGCTATACACACGCAGCTATAGAGTTAGGCTGGATATAGAAATACATATGAGTAATGAGACTTCCTATTGTATGGTACTTTCTATGCTTAAGATTTGTTCAAATACCTAATTTGGTTTTTTTTTCTAAAGACTTCAATTACAAGAGTACAGAATATGAAATAGATGCAAAATATACTAATAGTTTTAGCCGAAGACAAAAGTGGCTTATAAAAACCAAAATGTGGCAGGAAGCACTGACAACCATGCAATTTGAGCATTGTACAGGAGTGCCAGCAGCAGCAGCATAATTGTTTTTTCCAGTTTTTGTTTGGTCCCCATGCTGGCTCGCAGTGTTAATCTCCATATGACTTTTTTCTGAATTCAAGTAAATAAAAGAAAAGCAAGGCTCTGGATATACACACTGGTTTTACTTGTTCCTTTGTCTAAATGCGAGAGGAGGATGGGTTATGGAGTGATATGTAATACACTGAAAGCTGATCTGAAGCTATTTTGCTACGACTTGCTGGTAGGGAGAAAAGAATGTAATTCACAGCTCCCTAGTTAGGAAAGTAAAAATAAAACAAAAATAAAATAAAATAAAACTTTCTTTTCCACCAGATAGCCCAAATTTTGCTGAATGCTAACATATTTTTTATTTTGATAAACCAAGTGTGAGTTTTGATTGGTTTAGCTGTGGCAACCAACATTCAGAGAAATTATAATATCTCACTATTTAATTTGTTAGAGATAGCGCATTTTTTCTTTTACACATCTCTTGCTTTCCATTTCTTCACCCCCCATCTTTTTTGCAAAGTCCTTTTTTTGTCTTATTTTCATGAACTTCCAAACATAATTAACTCATTTTAATCAGTTTAATTTTCATATTCATACAGTTTTTCTCTATAATCACTGAGAAACTGAAGCTGAAAACCAGTCAGTTAGTTCCAGTGTGTCTGTGTCTGCACTAATATTCTTGAGTCCAGAGACTAAGCCCTGTAATCAAGCTCCAGAAATACATACCCAAATTTTACAGCTTACCTTGCAGCCAGCCAATCTAACCAGTAACCAGTAAGTGATATTTCTAACATCAACAATTCCCCTTTGATGCTCTTTCTGAATGTTAAATTATTGACCAGTCTTAATGACTTTCTTTTAAATGCAGCAGAATTAAGGATAATTAAAATAGCAAGCCCTTAGAGAAAAATGGTGGCTGCAACGTTTTCTAGAATATCAGTTGCAAAGCCATCCTATATGTGGTCACTTTCTTTTGCTGGCTGTCCCAGTGCCATGCTCATGAAGCCAGAGACAGGGATCAGAGGAAGAGATTCATTTGCAAGTTCTCTTGGTCTATAGGAAACAAAACAGTGGTGGTTATTTGCCTGACTGTCATATGGAAAGAATTTGGTCAAGAGATGTTCATCATTAGGACTTCTGGCTATTTTCTGTGTCCATGTGGCACTGTATGGCATGCCAGGTCTTTGATTTATTTTGAGTCCAGTATTCCCAGAAAGCTAGGGTTTGAGCACTGGAGATATGCAAATAGTTTCTCTCTCATTAATCATGAACAATTTTAATGATGATATAGATATGTAATTTGAAGGCTGAACCAGAAATATTGAGAAAAAAAAAAAATCCTTGTTGGAATAGTGGTCAGTTCCAACTGTCCTCAGAATAAACAAGAAATATTTTTCTATCTGTTGACTGGTTTGTACCATTACACTTGAAAGACAAGAACAGTGCACTGACTTATTTTGAATTAAATTTAGATTAATTTATGAATGAAGCATGAAACAAGAATATATTTTTCCTTGATCTTGTTTTCCACTCTTTCATTCTATATAAATCTGGGGGAAGAATTTGCAGGTAGCTTTGGTTGCTTCCTACTTGAATTTTGTAATTCAAAAAATCAGAAAGGGTCTCTCATCAGGATTTTGAAGATGCTCTGTAAATCCTGCAATGTTTCTTTTGTTTAGTCCACTGCTTTTTAAAATAGTTTGGTTTTTGTTTTTTCTCAAAAGGAACTCTGCCACTAGAGATATTCTCAATTCAATGAGTAAATAAATCAACTGTAAAAACATTTCTTAAATATGAGTCATTATACACAGACAGCTGTCAGTGTGAGTTTGTTGCCGTCAATTAGGATGCAGAGACTGCACCTCACCATCTGAATACATGAAACAGGCAAACTCAACAAAAGCCAGCATCTATAAAATATTTTACAACCTTTACAATTGTAACATTTGGGTTAACCAACTGCTCCGTCAGCCAGATTTTACAGAATTCACCTTGCAGTACTTAGGAATGCCTGTCACTAAGACAGACTTTCAACGTTGTGATAATTTTTTCATTAAATTTGTATAACTGGACAGTTTTGGGAGCTTTTCCTGAATGCAATCTTGCATGTCTTTTCCTGGCTTGACACTGTGCTGGTGAGATGCTGCTCCATTGACAGTGACACAACCAGTTGCAAGCATATGGCAATGTTAGGTGAAACTTCTTAAATCAAGAAGCTGAAATTTCCTAGGAAAGCTATGATCACACATATGCCTCACATCTTCCAAAAAAAAATGAGAATGAAAGACTCTTCTGAACTTCCTCATTAATATTTCTGCTTTGACTTCCACAGCAACTACTGGAGAACAGCTCCATGTACCAGGTGAACACACACTGCCTTCTGTTTGTTTAAAAAGTCCTGTCTGACATTGATCATGTACGGTGAGAAACAGAGTAATCTGCACTGGTGGTGATCACAAGGGTCTCTTAGTTTCCACCCTGGTGTCTCTTTTCCCAGATGGAAATTCTGGTCTCAAGACTGGGATTTCCACTGCCTTCCTCTATACCCTCTATTGTCCTGTCTAAGGTGGACCGAGACAAAGCTGACAAAAGGTGTCCAAGATACCTTTGCACATCTGTAGTTTGCAGAACAGCAAAATGATGGCTTCTGACTTGTTCCCAGCTCCTTTCTAGCAATTGCTAACTTTCTATCTGCCTAACAAGAGTTACCAGAGTTACTCTTGAAACAATAAACCTTAAAAAAACCCACCAACAAACCAACCCTGCCAGCAATGTAGGTTATGGTAAGATGGTGAGACACAGAAACTCCCGTGGCCTCCAAGTCCTGTAAGCAAGCGCAGAGAACTGAAAACTTCTCCAAGAACAAAAGCCAGACGTGAAACACGAGAAGAAAACCAAAATGCTTCTACAGAAGGACTCTGGGCCTGAATTTCCCCTGTTTTGCATTTTATCATCAATCCAAAAAAGTGAATTTCAAATCGCAATATGCATCAGCATAAACAGCCATGCATTTAAGAAATTATTACCTTTTCCTTTTCAATGCAAAGTTTCCAATCCCTCCCTCCAACATGTTTTTTTCTCAGTACCCTGCTACAAATATCACTAAAAATAACATAAGTAAAAACTTCAGATTTTCCAGTATTTGTGTGCAATGAGAAGCTCAGCTGAAGCTGGCAGAAGCTTTGCCTGGCTAAGAATGAGGATGCTTCAGATCTCTGAATTCTTCCAAGTTTTTGGAAAAGTAAATTAGTTCTTTGGGAATGATGTTCTCTTGGCTTGTGGGATTTCAGTATTTAACTTTATAAAACATGCCTCTTGTTGATTCCCGTTATTTGACTGAAGGAATCCACGTGTTCTAATCTTGTTTTTTTACCAGTTTGAAGAGATAGGGTAGCAGGGTGTGTGTCTGTGTGGATGCATGAAACAAAATGGATTATGAATTTGAAAATTGCCAATTATGTTGCATCACACAGCTCAGAGCACTGGCACAATGATGAACCACAATCCAGATTTTTCAGCTTAAATGGCTTTACATTCAAGCAAGCAAATTAACCATAAAATAAAGGGGGGGGGGGGGGTGTTTTACAAAATATCCCAAGAAAGAATAAACTGCAGATAATAAGCACCAATCTGGTGTTGAATGCAGCCCAAGATACCAATTGTTTTAAGTCACGACAAAGACAGCTGAATGCTCATCTTGTGGATATAGAGCATGGATGATTGCTTGCCATGAGTATCTTCTCTCACAAATAACAGTTTTTTCGCTCTTAATTTTCTGCTAAATTGGAAGCTAACTGCTTCCCACATTGTCGTTGGAGCACCTGCAGCTGTGCTGGATTTCTGCGCACCATTTCTTTTAGGTAAAACAGCACTCCACTTCCTTGAGCTCATCATTATGTTTATGTCTTCCTTTCATTGCGCTGCCGCACTAATGATTCAGGCAGGCTGGTCAGTCATTAAGTGACAAGCAAATGATACCATATGCAATGTGTGACTAATCGGTCTGAACAAATGAAATCACAGACTTGCTTTTCCCATCATTCATTTCACAAACAGTAGCAATGTGGTGCACAGCAGGTAGTTCAGTTAAAACCAGCCTTGTAAAACAAATTTCCTGCAGCCGTTTAAGCGCGCCGTGACGGGTTCGACGCGTTGGCGAGTAGACGGTGCCCAGGGGAACCCAGGATGGTTTGGGCGAAGGGAAGTGGGGAGGAGGAGAAACACTGGGTACATACATTACCGTAATTAGAGGTTTCGTTTCCTTATTGGTTTGGGTATTTTGGTTGTATGGATCACAGAAATGACTACTGGATTACCAAGCCCAAAACATACAGAAGGTACACGCTGCTTATCAAGACAGAACACACAGCTCTTTAACTAAAGTTCCCCAAAGATGCAAATTTATGCAGATGATCCAAGCAAAATTATCTCTGACAGTAATAGTGGGAAGACATACATGTGCAAACGTAGAACTTAAACCTTTCTTTGCTCTGTGCCCCAAATGTCTGTCACTTTCACTTCAATGAGATATTTTTCTCAGCAATACTAGCTTTAAAATATTTAATATTTTAAGAATTTAATACTTGCGTTTAAAAAATACTATAAAAATTAGCTGCTTACACCCGGTAAAGTCAAAGGTCCAGAAATAATTTCATCCACAATCATTAACATTTTACTAGTATTAAATAAAGGTTCTGAGTAGCTAAAGCCATTTCCTAACTATCTAATTGAATTGTTTGACTTTTTTGTGTGGTTATATGCTAGCTCAGAGTTACATGTTGTTCATATCTCATTGACAGGTAACAAAAAAGACTTCTGAGCTCATTATATTGACTTCTTCAGCACAGGCACGAAGGGGCCCCTGTACTTCTTTCAGTCCTTTTCTCCAAAACAATTTTTTGGAGCTGAAAAGCCCTCAAGAATAAAAAGATCTCAAACTAATCTAATTTTGTTATGGTAAATAAATGAAGAAAATCCAAAAGCATGCTAAAAGGCAGAATGTAGATGCATTCACCTAATCCAAATCGAGATTTTTAGAAGTTGTAATCACAATGAGGAGACACAAGAATAATTTCTTCAGTTGCTCACATACCAATGTTAGAAGCCTAGATAAGAAAGAACTGGACTCATTCATCTCCCAGCATAAATGTCACCCCATAGATATTTCTCAAACCTCATGGAAATACTTGCATAATTAGAATGTGAAAACCAATTCTTAACGAGGATCAAAGAGTCAAAGGGGACCCTCTTTTGACCTTCTATGTCAAAGTAGCTTTATGGGTTTCTGAGCCATTGACAATTCAGAGGCGGAGGATCATGAATACTTATGGGTCAATCATCTAACAGATAACAACACAAAGCAAGAGCAGGTGGTACTTTTTGCATATCATAGTGAGTGACCATCCCTCAACATCCTTCTGTGACAAAGACAGCACAGAGTTGTGCTCATGGAGACAGAGTAGATTGGGTGGTTTGTGAAACAGGCACAAGTAAGGAATATGCATTTGAATTTATAATTCTGGTAACAAAACATGCAATATGTCTTTACTGAATGGGGATCTGCTGTGGTGAAACATTAACTTCAGGTAAAAGCTTGGAGTCCTCGTGGACAATGAACATGTATGTGTCTTCTCAGCATACTGTCTCTGGCAAAAGGCTAATGTGAACTGTGCGACCAGCAAGAAAGAGCTGTCACACAGCTGTAGAGACATTATTTTCTGGTTTTCTTACTGAAACACTACCTACAGTTCTTTTACAATTCAATATGTGCATTGATGCATCCATAATGGTCAAACGAGTGCCCTGCAGTCAAATCTGCCAGAGAGCACCATCTGCATAGTCAAAGAGCAAACCAGGTAAAAACCTAACATGTAGCTTAACAAAACCTGTAAATACCTACAAAAGAACTACAAGAACAGCCAGAATAGATCAAAGCAAACATCATCTAAATATCATCTCTCCAACAGCAGCAGACATGGGTGCTTGGAAAAGAAGGAAGGACGACAGAGGAAATCTATGATACATCTCTAAAGTCTCCTACCCCCAAAACATTTTAAGTTCAGGGACTTTTCTGTTGCTTCTATGCATTTCCATGGTGAACCACTAACAAATCTTACATCAATTTGACTAATTAATTTCTGCAAAACCTTACAAAGGGCTCTTTAGACAACCAATACGCCATGTACTGTTCCAGATATCAGATAAAATCAACACAAAATCCAGACAAGGACCTTTTAATCCATTAATTTTACAGTTGTGAGATACCTTGCTACTAACATTCTACAAAAATTTAAAATACTATGCCTTCAGTGGCTTAAAATATTGGATGCCTAAAAACAGGAAAGAACTTCTTTGTTTATATCATATTGTGTCTTACTGTGTTATTACAACCTCAGTAGTCTCCACCTGAGCTAAAGAAATATTTAATTTGTTGTGTTTACTAATGTCACTCTAGTACTTCTAGTACTTTCGCTAGTTCTAAAGTTAGCAAAGAATGCCTTTCGGGAATAATTCATTTCTGCAACAGTTTGGTTTTGGTTTTGGGGGGGGGGGGGGGGGAGTGTTTCTTTTTCTTCCCTAGGGCTGCTGTTCATTCTTTAAGTCATTGCAACAGGGAGTAAAAAATACATTGCCTGTTTCTATTGCATTTTTTCCTTATCATGCCATAACCCAGAAGCTTCTCTGGGTTATGTCTCATTCAGGTCCTTTTTCCTCAGAGAAAATAAAGTAATGAATATCCCAGTTGCAATAAATATGGGATTTCATCAAGGACTGCTTGCCATTCACTATAGTTTAGTGCTTATCTGAGAACTTGTCTATCCAGGCATTTTTTGATACCTAGTACAGATTTAGAGTATGCCAGGAAGATGCAGAACACATTGATGATGTCCCTTTTCCATATCTTGCAGCTCTGAAGAATCTTTGTAATCTTTTATAGAGATAAAGAGAAAAGTAAAATGGGACAACATGAAGTGAAAATAATTTTAAAAACCTTCCCAGCTATTGCAAACTGAAAATCAATTCCTGGTGGCTTCTGTTTCTTTCTCTCTTTTCTTTTAAATACTGTCATTAAAAAAAGAATTACAAAGGAAGATGCCCCCCATGGCTTTCTGTCAGATACTATCTTATTTGTATATACTTTTTGTGGTTTAATTACTCCCTTTGTTGTTTTTTTTCCATTGGTTAAAGAACAAGTCTCCAGATTGTTCTGTGATCTTTGTATCTATGCAGATTAGATTTGGAAATTAAGGAAACTTGCATCAGCCACATAATTAAGTGCATGAAGAGGTCTGACACACTTTCTTGTTTTTTGTTTTTGTTTTTATTACTAACAAACACATATAATATGGAACATTTGGGGATTTTAGGGTTTAAAGAAATATTTCCTGGGAATGCCCTACAAGCACTAAGTTGTGTAAGTAAGTAATAAATTGCCATTTTAGTAAAAGAGCTTTCAGCCTTTCTGGTCCCATGTCTCCTGTCCATTTGGCACCACATCTTCAGCCCTTCCACTTATGTTAATGAAATATATAGTTAACTTTACTTATGGCCAGTTTTGTATGAGTGTTCCTGGAACACACTGTACAAATTGAGGTTTAAGCAAGAAGGTTGAAAAAGGAACAAAACAGCCGGTGTACCTGGGACTGGGAATTTCGTGTCACTAGTTCCTTACTGTTATGAAGCCTTTCAGTCCTCACAGAGGTTTTTGGGAGGATTTGAATGCAGAGCTGCTGTGGTACGGTTTGCCACAAAGTTACTAATGCATTAATCCTGCAGGAAACCGGAATCATAGTATCACCTAGGTTGGAATGGACCTTTCAAGATCAGCTAGTCCAACCAATGGAAAAAAACAAAACAAAACACTACACACGAACAAACAAACGAAAAAACCAACACAAAAACCACCCACACAAACCCCACACCACACCCAAAACAACTCCAACCCAACATTAATCCATATCCCCGAGCCCCATGTCAACTCATCTCTTGAACACCTCCAGGGATGGTGGTGCCTCAACCACCTCCCTGGGCAGCCCATTCCAAGGCCAGACAACCCTTTCAGTGAAGAAATATTTCCTAATATCTAACCTGAACCTCTTCTGGTGCAACTTGAAGCCATTACCCCTTGTCCTATCATCTGTGACCTGGAAGAAGAGACTGACCCTCACCTCTCTACAGCCTCCTTTCAGGTAGATGTAGAGGTTATTTGCTTTGCCTCTCTTAATGTATGCTGTTTATCTATGCAAGAAAGTTCAAGGATGAAGGTTAGCCTGGCCAGTACAGAAGACATTCTCCTCCTACGGTGATTTCAGCAGGAAGTTTGGCATGTGCCTCTTCCAGCCAGCCCAAAAAGTGCTTGGATGAAATGCTGTCTTACCCTAGATCATTATAAACAGGATTTAGCAATTCTAGGAAGGATTTTACAAAAAATGTCCCCAGATTCTCAGCGGAAATGGACATAAAAACCTCAGTTATTCCCAACTTTGGGGACAATTTCCCAAAAGTCCAACTTTGCTTGCTTTTCCCACCATGCATTCTGCTCTGCTCATGCTCTAATTTGGGGCTATTTCATCAAACAGATACCAAAAAGCTGCTTTTTTTATACCAGAGCTCAGAAGATTTTTATACCAGAGCTGTTTGTGTGAGTACAGCTCAGCCAGCCACCACAGCCCAAATTTCTGGCCAAGGAGCCCCTTGAGCCCAGAAACCTCACGGGGGAGACAACAGGAAGGAAAAGCAGAAATATTTTAGCACAGACTGAAATCCAGGAAGACCCTGTCACTGTTGGACAGAACAGCTCACATTTCTTGCACTCCCTCGCCATACCAGATGCCTTATCATCATATTTCTAAACCACTCACAAAAAGCTCATTGCTATACCCAAAAAGATAGATTTTCACCAGGGCTGCCATTTCAGGAGAAAAAGGGAATATCTCCACAAATGCACTTCCATGAGGGTTATGTGGAGATCTATCATTTCACAGTTGCCTTGTGAGGCACTACGTGAATTTTGAGATGCCAAAAGATGTTTTTAGAAATTAATAAAATCTAGTATGTAAGAATATTTGTATTTATTTTCCCTCCTGGAAGCTGCCTCCTGGCTTTGACTTCTATTGAGAAAGAACTGACATTTAAAGTGCACATGGAGCCATTCAGTCTTAAAGACAACTTTGAAAGACAAACATGAAAGCATGAAGTCTTCCTGCTGGCTGGCTGGAAGACTCTCCCATTCCTTATGCCACTACTTTTCATGCTTGTAAGGCTTTTTTCAGGACTCCTGTTTCCCTTTAAGTTGTCCTTACATTAGCACTGTCTCACATCATCAAGCCCCCTACTTACTCGTGTATTTTCTTCAGTCAGAATGCCACCAGCAGTTCTCCAAATCCTCTTCACACGTTCATATATATCCTCATGCCATGGTTTTCCTGACCTCTTTTAGCTCAGGTATCTGAAAAAAAAGAGAAAAGAGATTGGTGTAATCACATAGTCAATTTATTGCTCAACCCCTCGATTTTGACTCATTAATTCTTCAGTGCGATTAAACTTGACATATAAATTTCTCATACGTTTTCTGAAAAGTTACAGCTGGAGAGAAGGGAGAGACCTAAGTTAGCATCTTCCCTCTTCCCCTGAAAAACTGAGTGAGTGAGGTCCACCCAGTTGCCCATTGGGGTTGTCCTAGCCAGGGTCCAGCTAAAGAGATGTGCCCGTAAGGGATAAGTCATGATGGACACAGGCTGAGTGTGCTGAGCCCTGGGAGAGCTGGGCAGGGGGACAATCAGGGTCAAGGACAGAGGGAAGAGAGGTTGAGAATATCCTGGGGTATGGGGAGAAAAAAGCAGGCTCTGTTATAGTGGACATGAAGGGGTTTAAAGCGTAGAAATTAACATAGAAATTGCCAATTTAATTAACTGAAAAATAAGTTTCATTAATTTCACTGTTCACAGAACAATGTGTTTAACAAAGAAATTAGTATTCGGCATCTCAGTGGTTTTATAATGGCGGGTTGGGGGGGGGGGAACAGAAAGAAGTGGGTTTTATCCAAAGTAATTGTATTTTGCTAATGCAAACCTGACTTCAGCCTTGTTAGCAGCACTGAAATTTGCAGGAATTAAGGAAAGTACAACTTCATGCAGAAACAGCAGGTAAATGGTAGCACTGCCGCCTAGCTTTAACCCAAATACTCAGTACTTTGTATTTTGTTAAAATGTAACTCTCGGAAGCCGAAACAAGAAAATAATCTGAAAAATTTTTAAAAAACTGCAGAGAGTGGTTGTGACCCTCATACACTCCCCCAGAACATCTCCAAAATCTCTTTGTGAAAACCTTCTGTTTCAGGGAGGCACGAGAGGCA